>JASPKZ010001970.1:1472500-1702643 GCA_030220185.1 Diploptera punctata | reverse complement strand
GCAGTAACATTAAATTAAAAGCCGGAATTTAGTATAATATGGTAATTCCCTGCCGGAAAAACCAGTCTTCAATTTAAAATAGTTATAGCTAACGTATCCCAGAAAATTAATTTTCCTGCAAGAAAAAGTGATTGACTTCTTAGATGTATCACTACAACATTATGACAGGTCAGCATACTTTTCAATTGCATATTTACCGAAAATCAGGGAAATGTGGATGCTTTAATGTGAATCAAGTAATTGGGGCACTGACCTTCATGGATTTGACGATTTGAGCCAAGGTATTAATCTCTGTAGCAACGAAATTGTACGCTTCTGTACACAAGTTTCAATTGTAATTGAATCTACAAATCTCACTCTGTAATGGTGGGTAAGTTAAAAATTAAGTATCAGCTTGCCAATAGTAATACAGTATATCGTAGCCACATATATATTATGTATTACTTTGTTATATATTCATGTATTCTGTTAGAATCATTAAACCTTTCTTTTTTCTTATAATTTGTGAGAGTTCCAATTCCAACCACTGCATTTTTGTACCGGTACTTCATGATCTGCACTAGACGAAAACAAGGTGTTTTTTCGAAGGCATTGTGGAGCAAAAATTGTATGTATATAGAGAGGAGTGTAAGATGAGTGTATGTTTAAATCTCAATTTATTGTAACAGTGGGGGCGGTGATGATAATGGAAGGAATACGGTGAAACAAGATGCATATACATAGCCTACTCCTGTTGAAAAGTACCAAGGGAACCACCAGTCTCAATTTCCCCATCAGACAGAAGAAAAAACGCTTCCAACATTGCCACTTCCTCTCTCAACTAGTTTATTGCGGAGGGATTTGGAATTTAATCCGGGTAGTTGGTGCACAATCTAGCGTTTAAAAATTGCACTTGGTTATAATTGGGCTATATAATTGCATGCAAAGCTATAAAATTATTTTAGACAGCATGAGGGGAAAGGCAAGGTCATTGGAATGACAGAGAGATGTATAGGAGAATTACAGTAGATTAATTGGCACAGGAAGATGATGTGAAACATTGTAAATAAATATATCTAAAATATTATATGCAAAGTATTAGATATAATTATCTAGCGAACTATCAACAACTGCATGCCGAAACCTATCTTCAAAATTCTCCCGGAGAAGCGTTGTGATATACCAAGGGCGTGTCCAAAAATATATATGTTGCTTTTAACTGCACGATAATCAAACTCAACGCCAAATCTCTCATTTAAACTATAGGAATATAATGCAAAACCTGACTTGGTGAATTGGATAACCCTCACAACCTGTCATCCTCAACCTACCCCGCCGCGATTCATACCGCTCTATTCAAGAAAGGACGTCCACCTTCTTCGCACAGTGGATTGCCACTGTTGGATTCTGGCTTAGATTAACAGTTGAAACCAGCAGATACTTTTTTGGATACAGCCTTGGTACATCACAACGCTTCTCTGGGGGGGAAAGGTAGGTTTTGGCTTGCAATGGTTGACAGTTCCCTTCATATATTTGTGAATTACGAGTATACGCAAATCTATAATTTCATCTATTTACAAATGTGTATCCGTTTTATTAGAGGATGTTTTACTTCTTTCTGTCCAGGATAAGGTCATGCTACCTGTTCCGATTTCAAGTCCATCGTTTCCTTGGCCGTCCCGATGACATTTTTCCATGCGGTATGTAGGTGTTGTTCGTTTTGGGTAATCTCGCATTTTTCATTCGATCTATTTGTCTATTTCCCTCCTCCTCGGTATTATGTTTTACTTGTTTTAACTATATTCATCCTTCTTATAGCCTAACCAATCAGGTAACGGTAATCAGGCATGTAATATACTACATCAGTATATTATAACTTTTTTGGTGTTTTGCCAATATTATTATTACAGAATACAAAGCGTAGAAATGAACTTCCTTACGAGAACAAAATGCTGCACAAGAATGGATCGGATAAAAAATGAAGATATAAGAACAGAGTTAAATATATCCATTGAATGGTAAAATCAAATAATATGGAGAAAAATGGTTTAGACATGTAGAAAGAATGAATGTAACAAGATTACCAAAAACAGCATTTAACTACACGCCAAGAGGTTCAAGGAATGTAGGAAGGCCAATGAAAAGATGGACAGAACAACTGTGAGGCGGAACAGGCAATTTATTAATTTTATTAGTATAACAAAGACTGCTCTCAACATGCCCAAACATTACTATAAATAACACAATTATCCCTTATTCTTCTTCAGTCCTCAATCTTGGACTATAATTATAATTATCTAAATCCAAATTTAACCCAGCAAACACAAATGAAACGCATATGTAAAAAAAAAGACTGTCTCCGTTTTACATTATCTTAGATGTTTAAAGACATTTCTCCCTGTTTCATAGAATCTTGTGTTGCCACACATCGATTATTGTGACTTTATATATAAAGACTTAAACTTCGATTTATCCTAGACGTTGCAGCGAGTTCATAATACTTGGGTTCGTTTCATTTATAACATCCGCCTTATGATCAGGCTTCCAAATACACAAAAATATCTCTCTTGGTTCCGTGTTTGCGACAGACAAAAATTTCATTCTTTTTCACTTATTTTCAAGCTTCTGTAGGCTTGCGCTTTCACTCCTAGTTATCTGGTGTCCATATTTGAGAAGTTATCATCTTACCACATCATTGACACTAGCTCACAAAATAACAGTCTTTTTAGAATCCCTCTTCATGGCACTTCTTATTCTACTTTTTTCACAGTAGATTCTGCCCGCTCCTGGAATTCTCCATGAATATATCAGGAGTTGCCGCACACTTGATACTTTTAAGAAACGCTTATGCAATTACATGTTAAATTGTTAATTTTTTTCAGAATTAAATTTATTCTAGGTAATTGGTAGTTATATTTTTATTGTTTTATCTTGTGCCAAGGGCCTTCCAGGCCTGTAGCGCCAAGGAGAAAAAACATTTTATACGTTAAATATAGTGAAAGTCAACATAGGCATATATTGTAGATGAAAATAGTATTGTTCATACACTATGTATTATTTATGTTTATTGTAATTTAGATGTAAGACCTGGAAGGCCCTTGGCACAAGATAGAACAATAAAAATATAACTACCAATGACCTAGAATAAATTTAATTCTGGAAAAAATTAACAATTTAACATGTAATTGCATAAGCGTTTCTTAAAAAGTATCCAGTGTGCGGCAACTCCTGATATATTGATGGAGAATTCTAGGAGCGGGCAGAAGCTACTGTGAAAGAAGTAGAATAAGAAGTGCTATGATGAGGGATTCTAAAAGGACTGTTATTTTGTGACCTAGTGTCAATGATGTGGTAAGATGGTTTAGTGGTAGAAAAACCCTTAAGGCCTAATCACAGCCAGGTAAAATAAAACGATTGTTAATTATTATTATTAGTATTATTATTAGGCCTATATTGCACATAGAAGTACATCAAGAAATTAAGAACTCTGAAAAAGCATGTTACTATGCATTACTGGGTCTCTTGTCATCTCAGTTTTACTAAAAGAATGTTAAACAAAATTATATAAATCTGTATTTAAATTTATTATTTTATATGGAAGCGAATGTAGTCTTTTTCTTTAAGAGAGAAGAAATTATTGAGAGTATTTGAGAATAAAGCGCTTAAGAAAAGTTTTAGACACAAGAGAGAAGAAAAATCAGGCGAATGAAGAAAACTTCGTAACCATGAGTGATATGATCTTTAGAGGTTAGTTAAGTCTCATTGACTACATTGGGCAGGACGTATGGAAAAAAATGGGAAAGGTAGGTCAACATGCGGCACGGAAACTTCTTGTAAAACGTAGGGAGTTTAAGAATGAGGTAAGAGAATAACATTAAACAATATTTGAAGGAGGTTAATTATATAAGGCATAATCTGATAACATAAATTTAGGATAGGAATACATGTAAAGCGTATGTGCGTGCTGGCTTTCATTTTCGGATCGATAGTGCTGGTAAATTATTATTATATTATTATTATTATTATTATTATTATTAATTATTACTAATAGTATAATTATTATTATTTATTATTATTATTATTAACATCACCACTAGTAAATGTATAATAATAAAACAAAAATTAAGATTTATGATTATTATGCTAGTTTTATAAAGAGACAATAACATAGGCCTACGAGTCAGAGACAAGCAATTTGAAATTATATTGTATTGTAAGCCCATGTTTTCCCTTTGCAGAGATTTAGGCGCTCTCCCCCTACGGGGAAGAATTTGAACCATATTAATTTAGTTACACTTGTTTTCGTATAGATGTAATTTGTTGAGTGGTCCATGGTCAGCGTTCCGCCTCATACTGACATCTAGGAAACCAAGGTAGTACTAGGACGGGAAAATTCAGTAAATTTTGCTTAGAGGCCTTTCCATTCAGGCTTAAGGATTTTTTACGAGCCTGAAAATCTTCAGATTCGGGACCCACGGCTTAAAGTCCCTCCCGGAGGACTTGCTCCTTGGTTTTTCCGCCCTAAAAAATCCATCGACCCCGGCCAGGTTTGAACCCGCGACCCTCGGGACCAGAGGCAAGGAGCATAACCACTAGTCCACCGCGGCCGATTGCAATTTGAAATTAAGAATAAAATAAATACCCTCAAATCGTGTCCAACTCGGGTCGGGTCGAGGGATAAGATGATCTGAGCCCCCATTATATAGAGGTCTGTGAATGACAAGGGTGCCGGCCGACCACGTCTGACGTGTCATCACAGGGACAGATGAACGAAATGAAATGAAATGGATGAGGTGAATATGGAGAAATGGTTTTACTGATGATAGTGGTGGAGGGGAAAAAGGGAGAAATCCCAAGAAAACCTTGCCCAAGCACCATTTCGATAACCATGGAACCCACATGGAGTGACCGAGACTCGATCTCGGGACCCCTGCGGTGAGAGGCGAGCGTCTAACCGCTCGCGTCAGAAATTAAGAATAATAGATCGATTATATTCGACAGGTCCACCGTTGTGGTCTCGAGGTAGCGTGCTGCCTCGTCACTCAGCGGGCCCGGGTTCGATCCCCGGTCGGGGCAGTTTTTCTGGGTGGGGTTTTAATCGGGGTTTTTCCTCACCTATAAGACAAATGTCAGGAAAACTTTAAGGCCCAAACGGTCCCCGAAATCATATGCCCATGATCATCATCACTCTTATCATTATCATCATCATCATCCTTCACCAGTGTGGAAAGCTGCAAGCATAGCATGAAAATTCTATGATTGCAGTGAAGGACCTGCTTTCGGGCAGAATTACTATGGATGGATATTCGACAGAAATGGATCTCTGACGACGATCGGCAAGGATTTCAAGGAGAGAGAAAATTATAAATAATGTTTTAAGAGGAAATATGAAAGTACAATAATCTCTAAAATAAACTATCAAACAGTACAAAAATAAAATTATAATGGTTTGGACATGAGGATAGGATGTGGAAGACATGTTAGTGAAGAACATTTATGAAAGGAATCTGAGAGATGGAAGAAAAAGAGGAAGATAAATACAAACATGGGCAAATGGAGTAACAGAACAGTGGAAGTGCAGGTTGAGTGGAAGAGAAGGCCTTATGACCTTAACTAGAGCAGAATAAATAAATTATTATTATTATTATTATTATTATTATTATTATTATTATTATTATTATTACCATAACAAATATTATTATTACACAACGTGAATAAAAACCAAAATCAACTAATTTAAAATCTTAAAAGAGTCAATATTAAGTATTTTGATAATGGTAGCATTACTACTGAAACGCCTAGACTCTTAACTTTTTAAATTGGTGATTTGGAATTTTATTGACTTTGTGTACTACACGTTTATCATTTAGGGGGGATTAACACATTATTATTATCCTTGAAGTCCAGGAATATATTATACACGAATGAGATAACATCTACAACCACAAGATTGGACATGGAACCGACAAAATTGTCTATCGGGAATTGGACGATGTCAAAGATATAAATACAACCCGATTATCTATCTATCATTATTATTTATTATTGGTATTATTATTTTTTATTAGTATTATTATATAATTATTATTATTACTATTATCATCATCACCGTCGGTTTCATACTATTATCATCATCACCATCGTTTTATTATTATTCTTTGTATTATTATTATTAGTTATTATCTATTATTTGTATGATTCCTTATATTTATTATTATGCTTAATTTATTATAAGAACGAGGTTTCGGCGAAAGGCGAATTGGGAGGAAAGAGCGAGGGGAAACTGCAAAGGAATGAATTATTGGGTTATAAGAATTTTTAGATCGTTTCAGGAATATGATAAAACATTTTAAAACTTAAAATCAAAAAAATGATGTGATATTTATGTAAAAGAAGGGTACAGCCTTTATTTGTTGAGTAAGGAGAACTGTCCTATTTGAAACGACGACTTGTACAATTAAAGGGAAATGTAATTAATTGTTAACATGTGCTGGTTTTTTTAAATTAATCACTGCTCTTAGCAAAATAAGAAAATGGTAATTTTTTTGTAAAAAGATGCAGCCCCATTTTTTCAACAAATAAAGAGGACATCACCAATTCTAAATGGAAGAAGCGGACAACCACTATGAAGTGCTACAACTCCACAGAATAATGTGTCGGTCGTTTTTATTTTTTAAAAATACAATATGATTAAATTTAAATTTTTCAAATGTCTCATTATAACCTCAATGTTTTTTCCATTACTGTGGACATACATAGTCCTTATGGCACAAAACGTTACATTTTTGTAATTTCTGACGACATTATTTCGCAGAATAATAATAATAATAATAATAATAATAATAATAATAATAACTTACTGGCTCTATAGAACCCATAGGTTCAGGGCCGTGCAGGTATAAGCTCTCCATACATCCTTATCCTGAGCTAATGTTTTTCAAACATCCCCTGCATGATCTACCCCCTCATATCATGAATAATGTTATTCTCCCACCTCATTCTTGGTGTACCAATTGGGCGTTTTCCCTCTGGTTTTCCTACAAGAAGCTTCCATGCATCTATTTCACTTCTCCATTCGTGTCACATGCCCTGCCCTCGCAGTCTATGAGATGTCATTGTTCTCATTATATCTGACTTCCTGTACATGCCATCTAGCTCACTACAATGTAGTTTTCTCCATTTACCTGTCTGTTCATCTCTTTTTGGCACAAACATTTTCCTGAGAAATTTATTCTCAAATACTCGTTATATTCTTTCCTCTCTTAATGTAGTAGTAGTAGTAGGACTTTATTAGACAGAAGGTAAGATATTTACAATATTATTTACAAATATGGGTCGCACGGGCAGTAAGCCGTACGTGCTGTTGACAGTCCGTTACAATAAAGTAATAATTGGTACTAGTGTAAAGAAAAATAAACAACAAAAACAGCAATAACATTACAATTACATAAAGAAAACGCAATAATAATATTACAATTAAATAATAACACAATAGCATTATACACTAAAAACATTAACATTACAGTTACATAAAGAAAACACAATAATATTACAATTAAGTAATAACACAATAGCATTATACACTAAAAAAACATTAACATTACACTCTTAATGTAAGAGATCATGTTTCGCAACCATATAATACAACTGGGGAATAACAGTTTTATATTTTTTCAGTTTAACTTTTTTGAAAGGAGTTTGGACGACAGGAGTCCTTGCAGTGCATAATATCATGAATTTCCAGAATTGAGCCTATGTTTAATTTCATTGTATATATCATTCCTATTTGTAATTATTGTTCCTAGATAGTAATAATAATAATAATAATAATAATAATAATAATAATAATAATGATAATGCATTTAAAATACACATTATATGGTTTGTGTAAATGAATTAAGAGACCTTATTTTGGAAAATGAAAAGGGGTATATCAAATGTTATGGTGCATAGGATACATAGGCCTATTTAAGTGTTTAACAAAAATTAACATTACCCGTTATCAAGACAATGATTTAAATAAAAAAATAACGAAAGGAAGGTTGTCAATAAAAATGTTAAAGTGATTTTTAAGATAAAAAGTTAAGACATGATACTAAAATAAAAATTTGTATATCAATAGTTATGAGTAACATAACATATGGAGCTCAGATTAGTTAACTGCATTATAATACAGGAATCAATTACTGTCAACGGATATGGACTATTAAAAGCTCAATTAGGCATTCCAGATGGGAAAATTATTAGGAACACTATAATAAAGCAGGAAATGAATGTATAATATTTTGTAATATATTTCATTAATTGTATGGACTCTTACTTTAAGGGAGGAAAGGAGATTACGAGTTTTTGAGAATAAATTTCTTAGGAAAAATTTTGGATCAAAGAGAGATGAACCAGGTGAATGGAGAAGACTACATAACAATGAACTACATGGTCTTTATAGGAAGCCAGATATAGCCTAATCAGAACAGTTAAGCCTCGTAGATTGCGATGGGCAGAACATGTTGCGCGTATGGGAAATGAAAGACGTGCATGGAAGCTTCTTGTAGGAAAACCAGAGGGAAAACGCCAAGTAGACCAAGAATGAAGTGGGAGTATAACATTAACTATGATTTGAGGGAAGTAGATTATACAGTGGATGATTAGAAAACATTAACTCAGGATAGGGATGTATGGAGAGCTTATGTCCGTGCGGCCATGAACCTACGGGTTTGATAGTGCCAGTGTGTTAAGTGTTATTTCATTAAATGTAGACAATTAGAACGGCATAACTATGGCAAAAGAGTGCATTAAAAGGATAGAGTATGAGTAGGCCTAATTTAAAAATTAATTATGGGGAATGGATTGCAGGAAGGAGATTGGGAAGATAGAAATAAATGGAGGAAAAAAATTAAAGTGCTATAACCTTGGATACAGGAAGATTTTTATACACTAAAACCTTGTTCAATAAATAAAATAATAATAGTAATAATACTACTTTATTTATATGATTATAACCAAGTCACTGCACTGTCGAATCTGAAAGTTCATGGTCGCATACATCCAAATCCATGATGATATTTTGCAATAATTTCCTAAATTATTCACCTACCTAAAGTTATGCTTAATGTTATTCTCCCACCTCATTCTTGTCAGACCTATGGGAAGCTTTTCTAAAAACTGTGAAATGGTGAAAAGGGAGTCCTAATGGAAAATAGGCATATGCTACGTGTGTTTTTTTGTAGGAGTTAATAGTTATGATACTAAATGATACCGAGTATCTCTCTCTCTCTCCATTTCTCCGCTCTCTCTCTCTCTCTCCATTTCTCCGCCCCCCTCTCTCTCTCCCTCTCTCTCTCCATTTCTCCGCCCCCTCTCTCTCTCCCCCCTCTCTCTCTCTCTCTCTCTCTCTCTCTCTCTCTCTCTCTCTCTCTCTCTCTCTCTCAAACTCTGTTTAAAAATCACAAAATCAGTGGACAGGTTATCATAATTGACCCATTTCCACTGGGCCTTATTTTATGGGTTTAATCTCTGTAATAGAATTTTAATCCAGCATTAAGCTTCGACTCAGTAAAAAAATCGTAAGTAAGATTGGACAGGACAGGATTTGAACTAAGAACCTCCCGATAAGATTGTTAAATGCTACCGCTTGAACTAATACAGACGGAAGTTGATCTTATGTTCTTAAATTTAACTGGATCTTCCCTTTCTGAATATATGCAATTTCCGTACATTTTTATTTTCAAATATATTTTGTTAATTATATTATTCATGAAAATTCAATTTTCCTCACCACCAACTTTCGATTTTTAGAATGTTATGTTTTGTGACGCACGAACAGCCTCATGGACTTCTCGTAGTGTTTCTGGCTACTGTTCATGAGGTTCCGGGTTCGATTCCCGGTCAAATCATAGGAATGTTTCCTTAAAAAGAATTATTCTTGTGGTTGTCCATGATCTGGAATTTCGATTACCTTTAGGTTAAGAACTCTCCGGGCGCTTCATTATCATTTATCGCCCATCATATCATCGGGGTAAAAGTAACTGAGCCTCCTAGGCGCCCCAACTTTAGAACCGGGTTACAATTACGCCAATGCCAGGATCAAAGCCACAAATGTCGAAGTGACAATCTGGGGCATTGAGAAAAATGTGACGCATTGTTGACTCATTTCTCAATTTACAATCTTTCAATTTCGAGGGCAGCGGCAGGACTCTGATCTCGCCTTATAAGGCAAATGGGATTCGGGTATTGAGCAACTCGAAAACGAACTCTCCAGACTGTTCTAGTGGCAGCCGAGGTATATTGTAGGTCACTTCTGGAAATTTCTGGACACCTTTGCCGTTTATATATAAGACCGAGCGGAGACCTTGGGGTCAGTCAGTGTCAGAAGACGAGCAGTGAATGTGATCTAAATAGCGAAGATAGTGTTGTAATGGGAAGGCATTTGCGAGTGTGTAGAAGAGACTATGATATTAATTATTGTGTTTATTTATAAGACATAAATATAAAATTTATGTATGTGTCTATACAGCGAATTGTTGCCAACGGAGTAAATATGATTTTTAATTTTTGTTTAAATATATGACAAAATAAATTAAAGAAATTCGACTTGTACTCACTCAACCGTAACTATCGACAGTACAATAATATAGCCTATAAAGATTTCACAATCATAGACCGCACTTCTAAATTATAGAAGGGGTTTCAATATTGTTCCATTTCCCTTATAGCCTGTGCCATATGTAGTAGTAGTAGTAGGACTTTATTAGACAAAAAGTAAGATATTTACAATATTATTTACAAATATGGGTCGCACGGGCAGTAAGCCGTACGTGCTGTTGACAGTCCGTTACAATAAAGTAATAATTGGTACTAGTGTAAAGAAAAATAAACAAAAACAGCAATAACATTACAATTACATAAAGAAAACACAATAAAAATATTACAATTAAATAATAACACAATAGCATTATACACTAAAAACATTAACATTACAATTACATAAAGAAAACACAATAATATTACAATTAAGTAATAACACAATAGCAATAACATGTCATATGAAGGAACAAACCTTACATGGGATTAATTACAATCTCTGCGAGTTTTCATACTACATCTTTTAAATGTTCAATGTGAGCACCATTGGTCCCAAGGAATACATCTAGCCTATAGTCAAATTCCTCTCAAACGTTGTCTGTATATCTGGAGTGATGGACTCAACAGCAGCAACAATCTGCCTTATCAATTCTAAATTGTCTATACCATGTACAAATGTTCTTAACTGTCGGAGGATTAAATCAAAATTACCGTCGGAGAGTTCTCTTTACTGTACAAATGTAACTGAACCTTGCGAACTGCAGGATACGAAATGACGTATGCACAGGAGTTGCCATTTTACAAATATAACGTTACGACCTAGTAATGACGAGGAACAAAATACCTGCGTTCAGGATATGAAACATTCACTGTTTTTCTCTCATTATAAGAAAGAATAACGAATCCACTTTCGCTTGTAAAGCAATAAACTGCTAAAAACTTCGTCCATCATTTAGGAACAAGATGTATTTTACAGTATTCACATTAAAGCGTAATTCACTAAAAAGAAATTACAATAGAAATTGTGATAATAAAGGTATAGAGTTATTCAGAAAGAAGGAACAGACTTCAAACATTTATTTCTTCCAAACTACAAAAAAATAGAAACACAATTCCAACGTTCCTAGAAAGAGAAAAGTTTGAAGTTCCTAATACGGCCGCATTGGCACTGTTACTTGAAGTTTCGATCACAGTCAAATTGGCGCTATTGGATTGGAAGAGGAGGAGCAAGAAGATTAACTTCATCATCGGTGGCCTCTTAGGTCACCAGACCTAATCCCGCGTGATTTTTACCTGCAAGGTTACATAAACCACCGTGTTTTTATCCTCCTATGTCTCACACTTTAAAATCTACGACAACGAATTGTTGAAGCTGTTAATTCGATAACTAGGGACAAGCATATTCATGTGTGGCAAGAAATTAGCTACCGTTTTGATACTTGTCTTGTAACACATGGTACTGATATTGAATACATAAAACAGTGAAATTTGAACTTTTCTCTTTTCAGAAACTTTGGAATTGTGTTTTTATTTTTTGTAGTTTGGAAGAAATAAATGTTTGAATAGCCCTGTATACAATTTTAAAACATTTATCCAACGCTAGCCACTAATAAGTTAAAGTAATTTTGTTTGTGTGTGCTGATGCGCGTGTGTGTAAAATATAATTAGGTAAGAAAGAAAGGGCATTTTACAATAAAATTCGAGATCAAAATAAAAACATGTATTTGTAGTTACTACGATACAATACAAGGGTTAAACTAGATTAAATATTTTGTAAAAACTAAAAAAAAATGTGTTTTGTTGCCCTATAGAAATAAATTCGTGAATTTAAGTATCCATCCATAGTAATTCTGCCCAAAGGTAGGTCCTTCATTACAATCATAGCACTTTCATGCTATGCTTGCAGCTTTACTAGTATGGATGACCAAATTCCAAATTATGAATTGATAGTTAATATTCTGCAAAATTTCAATTTTTGTACACTCTGTATAAACACAACATTTGAACACGCCTTTTATGTATATTTGAGACTTTTTTACGATATGCCCACGCTCGTAAGTTAGTTAATATATTTCTTTATAAACATTAGTCTTTGAAGTTACACATTCCTGGAATTGAATCGTTTCTATGGAAACTGGTGTACGGTGACTCGCTTTGATATCGGTTTTCAATTCAATGCATTCCCATACAGCACCATCCATTATATAGGCCCTACTTTGTAAGACGACAGTAGATAATACTCTTCAAATGTAATTTAATACACATCAATAATTACTTTCACCGGATCTACTTTCGAAATATGCAAACAAATGAAAAAAAAATAGTCAATATGGAATTTTTAAGAGCAATTCGACAAATTATTACACCAAGAAAAATTTGCTGACGCATGCAAAGTAAATTATTTTACAACAAGCTTTAAAAATAGTGATTAAAAACCTAATTATAAGTTCCATCCATAGTAATTCTGCCCGAGGGTAAGTCCTTCACTGCAATCATAGCATTTCCATTCTATGCTTGCAGATTCTCTAGGGAAATGTAGATGTGGTAGCTTCCCGTTGCTTTCCACACCGGTGAAGGATGATGATGATAATGATAAGGATGATGATGATGGCCATATGATTTCTGGGACAGTTTGGGCTTTAAAGGTTTCCTGACATTTGTCTTACAGATGAGGAAAAACCCCGATAAAATCCTCACCCAGAAAAACTGCCCCGACTGGGGATCGAACTGGAGTCCGCTGCGTGACAAGGTAGCACGCTACCTCGAGATTACAGCGGTGGACAATTATAAGATAAAAACCTAAAATATGCACCTTGCTGGGAGGTGCTGTCATCCTCTACTGTGATAAAATATTATATTTAAAATGCTATCTGGAGGCCTTTCTGAAGTTAACTTCCATCATCAGCAGGATACTCAGATAACATTTTAAATATAATATTTTAACACAGTTGAGGACGACAGCACCTGCCATAAAGATACATATTTTATGTTTTTATCTTGTGACTATTCACCTCAACGGAATTTGATATGAATTTTTTTTAGTACTAAAAACATAGTTGTCTTATGAAAGAGGTGGAAAAGGTTTTTAAATCATGGATAAAATACCAGTATTCTCTTATAACCCCATATTTTCATAACTAAATTCAAAAATTGTTCAATTGCAGGAACTAACAGAAACGTAATTACAACATAAACAAGGTGAGACATATTCTCCAGGAAACGAGAATTATTAATTCACAGGAAGAGATAATACTTACTTACTTACTCACTGGCACTATCGAACCCGTAGGTTCATGGCCGCACGGACATAAGCTCTCTATACATCCCTATCCTGAGCTAATGCTTTCCAATCATTCCCTGTATAATCTACTTCCCTCAAATCATAGTTAATGTTGTTCTCCCACCTCATTTTTGGTCTACCAACTGGGCGTTTTCCTTCTGGCTTTCCTACAAGAAGTTTCCATGCACGTCTTTCATTCCCCATACGCGCAACATGTCCTGCCCATCGCAGTCTACGGGACTTAACTGTTCTTATTATATCTGGCTTCCTATAAAGACCATGTAGTTCATTGTTATGTAGTCTTCTCCATTCACCTGTCTGTTCATCTCTCTTTGGTCCAAAAATTTTCCTAAGAACTTTATTCTCAAATACTCGTAATCTCCTTTCCTCCCTTAAAGTAAGAGTCCATGTTTCGCACCCATATAATATAACTGGTAGAACAATAGTTTTATATATTTTCAGCTTAACGTTTTTTGAAAGCAGTTGGGACATCATGAGTCTCTGGAATGCATAATAGCATGCATTTCCAGAATTGAGCCTATGTTTAATTTCTTTGTGCATCTCATTCCTATTTGTGATTATTGTTCCTAGGTATTTGAATTCAGCCAATTCCTCAAAATTTCCCTCATTTGTCATTAGCTGTCCATTTCCATTATATAATGTATTTCTACGTGTGACCATATATTTAGTTTTACTGATATTTACTTCCAGTCCTAATTTCTTAGTGTTACTCAATAGTGTGTGCGTGTTGGCCTTTAGTATCTCCTCGCTATCGCCCAGTAGTACTACATCATCAGCATAAACTAACAGCTTATTAATACCATTCAGTTGTAAGCCTTCCTCATTCTCTAAAGATTTAATGGCATGCTCTAGTACAAAATTAAATAGTAGAGGAGATAGTGCATCTCCTTGCTTTAACCCATTCTGGATTTCAAAAGTGTCTGAAAACTGTTTGCCTACACGCACCCTACTCGTTGAGCCATTTAGACACATTCGTATAAGTCTAACTAACTTTTTAGGAATTCCAAACTCCAGCAGGATACTATATAACTTCTCCCTCTTAATTGAATCATATGCTTTTTTGAAGTCTACATATAGTTGATGTACAGTACCATTATATTCCCATTTCTTCTCTAAAATCTGTTTTATACTAAAAATCTGATCTGTTGTAGACCTGTTTCTTCTTAATTTTTGGGCATATACGCTCCATACGTTATAAAAAAAATGAGCTTCACCATAAACTGAAAGAAGGGAATGACTGGAAAATTACCTCAGGATAGGTGTGTTGGAAATCTTATATCCGCGAGGCCATGAATTCCGAATTTGATAGTCACAATGATTAAATTAATCTATATTATGCGTATAAATATTACTTGTGAACTTCACCAACTTCTATCCTAATAAATTATGAAAGGAGGATTAATATGAACCAATAATCTTCTTCTCATTCTTCTTCTTCTTCTGCCAAAACACAGATTTCGGTTTGTTCCCATTTATAGAACTGGAACTGATCTATCCAACGGCGATGAGGTCGACCTAAGTCTCTGCTTCCTGCAGGATGATAATTTAATAACACTGGTTAACATGATTTTTGTCTCTTGAGTATCAATAGTTGTACTTAATGCAGTTTTTATAGTGTTTTCAAATATGTATTCGGAATTTCTCCATCACCCACAGTTTTTTTATTTCAATTTCAATTAATGGATTTAAATAATTATTTTTTTAATAAACCTAGATTTCTTCCCGGAAAATCTTGGCGCAGTGAGCGATGAGCACGGGGAACACTTTCATCAGGAGATTTCAGTTATGGAAAAGAGATATCAAGGCAAATGGAATCCTAATATGCTGGCCGATTATTGTTGGACCATCAAGAGGTATGCTCCACAGGCGAAATATAGCAGATAATCGTCATTTCTTACTTTCTAGGTGAGTAAGAATGTTCGAATATTGTGTAGTTACGAATATTGAAAATATTGAAGTGTTTGAAATTATAAATTCCTGTTTTTCGGAAACTTTGCGTGATGGAGAAAAACCTATATCATACTTGAATTCAGGAGAAAAAATACTATGAGAATCACATATTTGTCTTTCTGAGACAAAACAAAAGTTTCTTATTCGTTGCTAAGTGTAATTATTTTGGTAAACGATGTTCTGGCATCCATTTATGATGATTAAATTAGACTTTCGCAGTCATTTCTTCAACTAGTTCTAAAGGCATCACTCCTCATACGGTCTCTCAAGGTAACACCTGTTATTGACCTTAGAAATCTCATTTGTGATGTGTTGATTCTGTTTTTATCCGTTTGTCGTAGTGTCCAACAATCACTATCATAAAAGAGTTGGTTGAGATATAATATTATAAAATCTGAGTTGAATATATTTTCGCATTGGTTTTCCGTAATTTCTTCTCAAAACCCCATTTAAGCCATTGTATTTTATTATACATATATATATATATATATATATATATATATATATGTGCCCACCGCTATGGTCACGCGGTAATGTGCTGCCTTGTCACGCAGCGGGCCCATGTTCTATTCTCGGTCGGGACAGGCTCCTGGGTGAGGTTTTTTCGGAGTTTTTCCTCACCTGTAAGACAAAAATGATAGGAAGCTTAGGACCCAACGGTCCCCGAGCATCATCCGGCCATCATCATCTTCCTTATCATTATCATCATCATCCTTCACCGGTGTGGAAAGCAACGGGAAGCTACCACACCTATAAATCCATAATAAAGCCGCAAAGCATAGCATGAAAATGCTATGATTGCAGTGAAAGACCTGCCCTCGGGCAGAATTACTATGGATGAATGGATATATATCAATCAATAATGATACTGAAATTCCAAACCAGATATGACGAGAGACGAAATTAATATAAACACCCTAGATACACAATGTAATTGGAACTTAGTGACTCCAGGATGAGACACAAATGCTTGAAATAAATAGAGATAATTATATAATTAGATTTATATTAATATAAAACACTTAAATTTAAATATATCTTTATTATAATCATTTACATATTATTAGGAATATAGGCCTATATGACCTATAGTTATATAATAAATATTATATTTCAGTAAGTTAACGTCTTGTTCAATGGTAGCATAATCACTTCTTTAGTTCTTCATACAGATTACGCGAGCAGACTGCCCTGAACATCGCGATCCGAAAGATCTATTGTGCTATCCCTTACATTATGGGAATGAAATTCTACTCTAAGGTGTTATGCGAGTTGTAGGTCGTTTTCAGAGTCCGGCACACGAGGTTCTTTTTCCATGGCCAATACCGCGATTTTTGGTAGGGCCCGAGACCGCGAACCGGGACTACAATCCTTCCGTTCGCCCTTTTCTATTGTTCAGGCTCGGAGTAATGAGGAAGCACCTTGAAGGGCCTCCAATCAGATATTTTCAACATCTGTGGATGGCAACCGAACGTAATTGAAGTGAAGGATGATATGAACTTAATGAATGGAATATCAAGTTATATGAAGGGGAGGGAAGAGTGTTGGTGGGATGAAATTCTGGAATTGGAGAACCCAGGGGAAAAAAATTCGAAAAATCTCAGTGAGGGCCCCCACCAATATTCCTCTGGAACCGCCACATATCTTAGCCAGAGCAGCCACGGGTATACCGAGACGGTAGTCGGTTATGTAAGAACGTTATCCTTATTGAGCGTATATTACATTGAAATAAAAAAAAGTAAAAAGTAAAGTGATCCCACAACAGACCCGGAGGCCCTTGGGGTAGTAGGAGGTTAAGGCTCCCACTTTTTCTAGACAATCGGCACTTTATGTCAGCCGGGTTGTCAGCCCTGCGTGACGGCCGCCCATACCCCAGAACAAGCGTCTGGTACTCATTTCCGTTAGAGGCTGAGTCGACCCCAGGGCCATAGTGCCGACAGAGGGTTTGGGCCAGTTTAAAAATCCTGACCCCAACGGGACTTGAACCCTCCGGCATGTAGCTCAGTGAAATAAATATTTTCAAAAATATATGTATGATAATAAAGAAGAATTAAATGATTTTTAATAAAAGTAATATAATCATCATCATCATCATCATCACTCCAGGGATTAGGCAATTGCCCGTTCCGACTTCATAATGCATCAGCCCAACGTTTTCTAGGTCTTCCAACATCACGTCTTCCTCTTGCTTGATAATTTCTTGCTAACAATGGATATCTCTCCTTACTCATTCCATCCATATGATCAATCCATTTCTGTCTGTAATTCGTGACCTTATCCAATAAAGGCTGTACTTTCAATTCTTCTCTTAAATCCTCATTTCTTATTATACCAAGTCTTGTACATCCTTTAACTTGTCTTAGGAACCTCATCTCCGTCGTCTGTATTCTATCCTTCTGTTTTTTCAGTGGAGCCCAAGTTTCACATCCATACAATATTGTGGGAACCGCCATAACATTATACATTTTTATCTTCGTTTCTTTTCTAATTTTATTTTTGAATGTTTTCTGCATTGTTCCACACACCGTCTGAAATGTATTTATTTTGGAGTCTATATCTCGTTCCACATTGTATCCAACATCACAGCCCAAATATTTGAAACTAGACACCTGTTCTATACTTTGATTTTCTAAAATAATTTTGGATCTCACTCTTCCTCTAAAAGCCATGGTTTTCGTTTTCCTTACTGAAATCTTTAGATCATATAATTTACATATTTCATTTAATGCATGCATATATTTCTGTAAGTCGTCTTCATTTCTCTGTATTATGATTACATCGTGGGGTACCAGAATTATTAATACGGGAACTAGACAAATTTCCCTTGAATACGGTCACTTTACAGGAAGTTAGATGGCCAGGAGAAGGTAGTCAATAGTCAGGAATCTTTTATTATACTATAGGGGTGCACCGAGACCTGAATTCGGAACGGGTTTTTTAGTCCCAAGGAGGATCCTTTCCGCTATCCTAGATGTTTAGTTTGTCAGCGATAGGATATAATTCTATAGGGTAAACGGCATGATTTTGTAATCCTAAACGTACATGGTGCCAGAGGGGATAAGGATAACAAGATCAGGGATGAGTTCCGTAAAAAAATAGAGTGAATATTTGATAGTCTTTCGCGATATTATATGAAAATTTTCTTAAGAGATTTTAATGCAAAAGTAGGATGGGAATATATATTTAGGCAAACTATAGTCAAATTCAATCTTCATGCATATAGCAACCACAGTAGGATTAGATTAGTCACCTTTGCCACATCAAATAATCTTATTGCTAAGAGCAATAAATATGTTTATAAATACACCTGGACGTCACCAGATGGTGAAACTCGATACCAGATAGATTATTAATAAGTGGATAAACGCTGACAGAGTAGCAACGTCGATGGTAGATCAATTAGAGGGGCAGATTCCAATTCTAATCATCATTTGGTCAGGATGAAAATCAGAGAACGATTATCGCTTATGAAAAGAAAACAGCGCTGAAGGCGATTCTGAAAAATCTGAATTTTAAAAAAAATGAGAAATGATGAACTGCGAGAAGAATGTCATATAATAGAACTGAAATATTGAATTCTTCAGATAAATACGTGGCAATCGAAGAAGAAATTAATATTAAGAAAGGATGCGAAACTATAAGACTAAATGGAGTAAATGTAGAACAACTGAGTAACACCATGCGGAAAACCACTGGGTTATTAAGGAGTAAGAATGGGGAATATTTGAGAGAGAAGATTAATGATCTTGAAATGAGTACAAAGAAATAGGAACATCAAAGAATTATATACGATAGTTAGTATAGAGAGGAAAGGTTTTTAGTCTAGAACAAACAAAATTAGGGACGAAAATGGGAATCCGATTACAGATTTCAGGAGTGTATTAAATACATGGAAAACGTATTATTATATGTGCATAAAGAACGGGATATTGAAGAGGATAATTGGAGACAGCATAAATAATAATCACAGATACAAGCGCATTAGAGATTAAAATGGTGATAGAAAAATCATCATCATCATCATCATCATCATCATAGTACATTCACGAATTTATGCCATTTGTCGATCTGTTTCGGCTTCAAGAAAAACACCATCCAGAAGTCTTTTGAGTGGACGTCCTGGTCTTCTTCTTCCTGCAGGTTGATATCTTAACATTTGTTTGGGTATTCTGTGATCTTCCATTTGATGAACATGTTGCATCCATCTTGACTTATAATCAGAAATTTTGTTTTCTAAAGATTCCATGTGTAATTCTTCCAAGATATTTTTTTGTGATCTAGTAGTGTGTATCCTGCAGTCCTCCGAAGGTATCTCATTTCAGCAGATCTAAGTCTCTGTATATCCTTCTGTTTCAACGTCCATACTTCGCTACCATACAAATGAGTTGGAAGAGCTAGTGTTTTATGCACTTTTAATCTTGAATGCTTTTGGACTAACTGTGGCTTGAAGATAGAATTTATTAACCCAAAAATTCTTAAAAAATAGATATTTTTACATTTACATCCTTTTCTTCTTCATATGAGATATTGCATCCTAGATATGTAAAATTATTCACCTGCTCCAAAATGTTATTGTCCAGTACAATTTTACTTCTGACAGGATCTACACCTTATAAATAAATATAAATAAATAAAGCCTGATATGTCCCTTTAGGGCAAAGGCCTCCCTGTACAGGGGTTAAGCTCTATTTGAGAGTGTCACCCGGTGAGCTACTCCGTGGTGAGAAGTTGACTTGGATGTAGCACTTGGTTTGTATACACTGTATGTTCTGTGATTAGTTAATACACAGTTGGCTCTCCATCGTTCTCCAGCTTTTCCTGCATCTGGCGACTCTGGACCATTGCGCCCCTGATCGTTCTTTGAAGATGCCAGCCCATCGTCGTCTTGGTCTTCCGCGCTGTCTCTTGCCTGTGTACGGGTCCCACATGGTTGTTTTTATTGTCCACCTGTCGTCCTGTATTCTTGGGACGTGGCCTCCCCACTTCCATTTTTTCCTGATGGCTTGTTGTGCGGGATAAGTTGTTGAGGATATCGCTTGAAGTGTTGTATTCGAGATTCTGTCCTTCAGAGTTATGCCTAAGATTTTCCTCTCCATTTTCCTTTGGCATACTTGGAGTGTGCACTTCAGTTTGGCAGCCATATAGCAGTGTTGGAAGAACACAGGTTTGTAGTGTTTCCATTTTGAGTTTCCGGTTGAGTGACTTGTCCAGCAGTATAAATTTCAGTGACCAGAACGCCTTCCAGGCGAGAGCTATTCTTCTGCTTATTTTCTTCTCTACTTTCTGATGGAAGGAGAGTAGTTGTCCTAAGTATATGTACTCGCTTACATATTGAAGATCCATTCCATCGACTTTGATTGGGTTTTCCGGACCATTAGACATAATTAGTTTCTTGCTTTTTTTCATCGAAAGGCCTGCAATTTTGCTAGTTTCTGAGAGCTCTTGTAGCATTGATTGGAGTTGTTTAGGGGATCTGGCGAACAATACCACGTCGTCAGCGAATCTTAAGTTGGATAGCCTGCTCCCGTTTATATTTACTCCGTATTTCTTGCTCCAGTTTAGTTTTCGAATCTACACCTTGAAATGCCATAATTTTAGTTTTTCTGTAGATATTTTCAAACCACATACTTCTGTAATTTTGTTAAGTTCACACAGACCTTTCTGTAGATTATCTTCTGAATTTGCTATTATTATTTGGTCATCTGCAAACAAGAGTGTTTAATTTTCTATTTTCTGATATTCTTATTCCAAATGTATATGTCTTGTTCCAGCAACATATTACTTCATTGATATAAATTGCAAACAGTGTTGGGGATACGGGGCAGCCTTCTCTCACACCACGATTTATAATTCCTTCTTCAGAAAATCCGTTATTTAATTTAATTGTTGTCTTTGTAAATATTTTGTATGTTCTGCAGAAGTAAATTTGGTATATTTCTGTCTTCCAATATATTTAAGAGTTTTGATCTCTTGACTGTGTCGAATGCTTTTTCAAAATCTATGAAAGCAAAATGTGTTTCTAAGTTGAATTCTCTTCTTTTTTCAAGCAATAATTTAACAGAAAATGCTGAATCAATACAAGATCGTCCTTTCCTAAATACATTTTGACATTCCATAAGGAATTTTTCACTGAAACTTTTCAATTTTCCATTTAAAATGTCTGCATACATTTTGTAGCATGTGTTTAACAAACTGATTCCCCTATAGTTGTCCATTTTTCTCTTGCCTCCTTTCTTGAACAGGGGTATAACAATGCTTGTCTTCCATTCTTGTGTTATATCTGCATTTTTGGATACATTATTAAAGAAGGACAACAGGTAGCAGCCCTACCACTGGACTACTTAGCATCGGGCCAGTAACCTGTCCTAAGGAACTTCAAAACTACTTTCAAGTCTCAACATGAAACAATCCAGAAGGAATTGATAGAAAAATTAAGGAAGTAAATACCACCAGATTTGACAAAATGAAGGGAAGGAAAATCCGTCGGTTGCTTAGTATGATTTGGAAAAATATAGCCTCCTTCAAATGATTGGAAATAATCTATTATCGTACCAATCTATAAGAAAGAAGATAAAACTGATTGCAAAAATTATAGGGGCATCTACTTTTAACTTCGTACAATATTCTATCAAATATACAAGTATGTAGACTTACTCCCTACATGAACGACATAATTGGTGATCGATGATGTGGTTTTAGAAGATATAGGTCTACAATAGATCAGCTGTTAAGAATAATAACAGATTTTAGAAAAGAAATGGGAATATATTGCCCTGTGCATCAACTCTATGTGGACTTCAAAAAAGGCATACGATTCAATTATGAGAGATTAGTTTTATAGTATCCTGCTGGAGTTCGGAATTCCTAAAAAGTTAATTAAACCTTTTCGAATGAGTCTATTTGAACAGAAGAGTAGGGTGCATATACGCATCCAATTTTCAGATACTTTTCAAATCCACAATGGGTTAAAGCAAGGAGATTCACTCTCTGCTCTACTATTCAATTTTGTAATAGAGGATGCCAAACAATAGAGGATGAAAAAAGCGTACATTTCAGTGGTATTAATAAGCTGTTAGTTTATGTTGCTGATGTAATATTGGGCGATAGCGAGGATATACTAAGGGCCAACATGCACTCTCTACTGAGTAATACTAAGAAATTTGGAAAAGTAAAACTAAATGTATGGAATTCATAAAATTTCATAATGAAAATGGGCATTTAGTAAAAAATGAGGGAAATTAAAATATATATATATATATATATATATATATATGTGGATTCAAATATCTAGGCCCATTAATTACAAACAGGAACGAAGATAACAAGGTAATTAAATGTAGGCTAAATTCTTGCAATGCATGCCATTATGCATTACAGGGGTTCTTTACCAAACTTCTCTAAAAAAAAACATTCAACTGAAAATATATAAAACTGTTATTATACCTGTTAATATGTAAGGAAAATCAGAGATCATCGAATAATCCGCTTAGAGATCAATTACAAAAGAAAGATTAATAAATTAATTTTAAAAGAGCTAAAGTCCGGCAGTCAGGATAAGGAATTCTGGAGTCCGGTAGTGGATAGGGAGGCGGTTCCGTTTGACGCTGGCCTCTCACTGCTAGGGTCCCGAGATCGATCTTGGTCTCTTCATGTGGGTTTCGTGGTGGACGAAACGGAGCGTAGGCAGTTTTTCTCGGGGTTTCTCCCGTTTTCCCCTGCCACAATTTCATTCCACCACTTTTCCATACTCATTTCATCAATTTCGTTTGATATCGTTCACCTATCCCTCAGGTCTGCCAGCACCCTTGTCATGCACAGACCTCTACAAAAGGGGTTTCATCTCATCACATCCCTCGACCCGACCCTAAGTTGGACACGAGTTGAGGATATATATAGTAGTGGATACGGTATAGGGATTAGAATAGTGGGAGGTTCTGGTTGTGGGATACCAAGTAGTAGGTTCTAGTGAGATCGTGTACTCAAATAGTGTTTGTAGAATTGGAGACCCGAAAGAGGGAAGAAAATTACCTTGGTGTATAGATGTGTAATTGTTTTAACAGCTGAATAAGAGAATATATTTTTCTACAATCATGATGATGGAGCCAGCATAGTTCGTAGAGGAATGAACAAATATGGGCATATTAATGAATATTAAATATTTATCCTGTACATGTATTATGAGTACGTTACATCATCTCCTGAAAACTAATTTGCATAAGGTTTAAGTTAACTGAAGCTAGAATCTCTCTTCCTTTCAAAAGCTACTTTAAAACTTGAGATCCAAAGCCTGGACGATAATTACAGTAGCTGATGTCAATCATCTGTCTGGAACTTAGTTTAAAACTACGTTTATTCGCTTCTATTAACTCTCGTTTCCTTGTGAAAATCTTAATGAACTATTTCTTTTGCTTCTAAAAATATGTTTTTACAGTTATTTGACTTCATTATCCAAGACTGTAACAAGGACTGTGACCTTTTCATGAAATTACAGTTTCTTTCCCCGCTGAGATAATTCCCAACATTCATGACAATTTTCTATTTAAATATAAATCTCTTCTCTACACATGAAAAGGAGATTTTCGATAGCGAGTCCATGAAGGTTAGTGTCTATATTTGATATATAAAAATGTTTGTTTGTTTGTTTGTTTGTTGGTTAGTTTGTTCGTACTTTATGCGCGGCTATACCATTGATCCGATTGTGATGGGGCTTTTTGCAAAATGTTCAGGTGATTCCCGGGATGAACATAGGCTATAAGAGAGCTGTGACTCTCAACTCCTACACCATAAAAATCGCCCTTTGTAGTGGAAAACGTGATAAAAGTAGCTCTTTGGACGTTTAAATGCCTTACGCTGCCTAACCCATAACAAGTACACGACAATAATGTACACAGAATTGAATATCTCGAAAAGGTCTATAAAAAAGTCCGCGACAGCATATGTTTATCTCTTACGGATAACTCAGAATAACCATTTTTGTCTTTCATTGATACCAAGAAAATCGAGACAAGTACGTAGATTCCTGTGCAAGCATACCACCACATGGCGGGTATTCTTTTACGGATAACTCACAATAACGAATTTTGGATGTTAGCTCATTTATGCCAAGTAGATCGAGATAAGTACATTCCCGGGCAACAACGGATACTCAGCACGGGAATCTTAAAATAATTACGATATACATTTATAATTATTATTATTATTATTATTATTATTATTATTATTATTATTATTATTATTATTATTATTATTATTATTATTATTATTATTATAATTAAGATCGAGGTAAGTAGATTCTCGGGCAACGCCGGGTAATCAGCACGGGGTATCTAAAGTATATAAATTTATAATTATTTTTCCTTTTACTTATTTAACTAAAAATAAAAACACTAATTTTCATTCATTTAGTCGTAGCAGCGCACGCGGGGTATTAGCTAGTTCAATATAATTAGGCCTGCTGTGAAATCGTAACTTTCCTCTAATGAGACGGTTTGTTAAAATGTCAGAATAAACAATGTGACTTATTGCAGTAATAAAAATGTATTTATTTAATTACTAGGGCATTCGATAAGTAATGGCAACACCCAATATTTCTAAAATTAATTTTAAAGAACCGTTGAGGCTATGTAATAAAATATTAAAATATACAGCGAGTTTCGCTCGACTTGCGGTCACTAGCGTGGACACTGCATGGGCAGTGCGAGTTGACGACTCAATGCTTGCAGTCACTTTTCCCGCTATCGGCTGCAGGTCGAGTGAAACTCAATGTTAATTCAGTCGTCCTCAACTAATATATAGTTCTGTTATAAAACTTCATTAAGTATTTAAATGTGATGGCGTTTCAAAACAATGTTTCATCTTCTGCATTTCAACTAGTATCATTGATTTATCAGGTACTAATTTTACATTTTAATATTTTAATGGCAACACTATTATAAATCAGAGATTCTAGTGATGACCACTGTAATCTTATAGTATATTGTTGAGTAGCCCTTGTTGAATAAATCTACAATATTCAAAGTCTCGAAATAGCAATATTTTGTAAATACATTCACTGTTTCTCATATGTAGGCTAATTAAAATCGCCCTAAACGTTGATCAGTAGAAATTGTTTAGAAGGTGCAATTGGCAAGTATTCGAACATCCACCAAATTCACAAGACATGAGCCCTTGTGACTACAACTTATGCTGAGAAATTAAAGAATTCCTTGGAGGCATTCAATTTCAACCGAGAGTTGATATCCCGAAAGCTCTAGATCGATCAGCTGAGAGAGATATATAGAAATGGTGCTGCACATGAAGTGAACCACCTTCCAAGAATTTGGAAACGTATAGTTAACTTGGCAGGAGACTATGAATGAAGCTCGTAATGTCAAAAATAACATTTTTTGTGATGTTATAGCAGTGTTTGCATTACTTGTCGAATGCCGTAGTATAATTCTTATAAAAATTATTGATCCCTGCACAATTTCGATTTTTAAGAGCAAAGAAAACAAAATGGGGATGAATAACAGCTATCATCACTAATATAATTGAAATTATTAAGCATCTTTCCATTAACCATCTTGCACCAACGAAACTTTTAACTATTTGAATAAAAATTATCATACAATAAAAAACGTATGTCTAGTTATTGTACAGTCACCAGATAAATTGTAATTGATCAGAAGACTGATTGTGCCTGCTGTCTTCCCCATTCGTGCCACATACCAAACCAACAAGAGTGTTCATATAACAACTGGTTTCTCACTTTATCGTACAGCTCGCTGTTATGTAGTTCTCTCCATTCACTAGTCCGATCGTCTCTCTTTGCTCCACAAATTTTCACAAGCAATTTATTCTCAAATCCTCGTATCCTAAATGCTGTTATTGCTATAGATTTGATAAACATATTCGGAATTCCTGACAAATTTTACCGCACCATAAGAAGACTAATATACGCTTATACTTATAAACTCTATATCGAGGTAAAGGATGAATAGTTTGAAATATGTTTGAAGTGTCGCATGTTAACTTACATTTCATCCAGGATAGGGTTTACTTGACTATACTTTTTTAATAACTCATAGCCCAACTGTAGGCAATATTATTTTTATGAGAAACCAGATGTAACAAGAATAGTTAAGTCTCGTAAAAGGCGATGGGTAGAACATGTGGCACATATTGCCTTAACCAACTATTCTACGGCACGGCGAGGCCCAAAATAATATAACTGGCAATGTCATTAGAGGCATTTTCTGTGTAATTTTCCATGTCACTGAGCTGTCATTACCACATCATTCCTATTATTAAAAGTTACAAAATTGGACTGCGTATATATTAATTATATTTTTTCCATAGTTTAATCTCTCCTCTTCTGGGTACTTTTACGTGCCCCACGGCACCAGAACCTTACAGTGGCACGACCTATCGAGAGAGGATTTTTGACTCTGGGTCATATAGGCCTACACACATTTCTGACCACGCAAGGTCATGGAGGGCCTCCGCGGATGAGTGTATTCAATGCCACAGACAATACGAATACTTTTGACAATTTCCATGTATTTATACGAACAATGCGAATATAATATTCATGATCGTGAAGGACAAATGGTATTCGGGAACTATTTGGATTTTAACGATTCCTGACATTTGTCTCACAGGTGAAAAGAAAAAATTCATCCAGGAAAATCGTTCCGAACGTGGAGTAAAGCATTTGAAGGAAGGACGCTACACTACAATTAGACCACAGTGCTAGACCGGCATATTATCCATTCTTTATAGGCCTAGAGTAGTTTTGTGCATACATAGGCCCATTATTAATATTAAGAATTTGTATGTTTAATGCGTAATAGTTGAATTTTTAAAAAATGAAACCATTTACAACTACGTTATTCCATTTCCTAAGGAAAATGAAGATATGATTATATGAAACCTAATCAGCACAAAATCTAATATATAAAAATGAATGTTTGTTTGTTCATACATTATGTGCGGCCATACCGTTGGTCAGATTGTGATGGGGC
This sequence comes from Diploptera punctata, assembly GCA_030220185.1. Taxonomy (NCBI): domain Eukaryota; kingdom Metazoa; phylum Arthropoda; class Insecta; order Blattodea; family Blaberidae; genus Diploptera; species Diploptera punctata. The sequence goes on along the minus strand of JASPKZ010001970.1, from coordinate 1,674,830 downwards.
TTTTTGCAAAATGTTCAAGAGATTCCAGGGATGAACAAAGAGAGTTGTGATACTCAACTCCTACACCCTTAGAATCGCCCTTTGTAATGGAAACCGTGAAAAAATTAGCTCTTAGGACGCTTAAATGGCTTACGCTGCCTAAACCATAACAAATACACAAAATTAATATACACAGAATTGAATATCTCTAAACGCTCTACAAAAAAGACCCCGATAGCATATGTTTATCTCTTACGGATAATTCACAATAACCATTTCTGTCTTTCATTGGTGCCAAGAAGATCGAGGCAAGTACTTCCTGTGCAAGCATAGCAGCACATGGCGGGTATTTCTTTACGGATAACTTAAAGTAATGAATTATGTCTTTTAGCTCATTTAAACCAAGAATATCGAGATAAGTTGATTCCCGGGCAACACCGGGTTATCAGCACAGGGAATCTTAAAATAATTACGATATATATTTATAATTAATTTTCATTTTACTTATTCAACTAATCATAAGTAGTACATTAATTGTTGTCTTTCAGCTGATTTATGCCAAGAAGATCGAAATGAGTAGATTCCCGGACAACGTTGGGGTAAACAGCACGGGGTATCTAAAAATAATTACGATATACATTTTTCCTATTACTTATTTAACTAAACATAAAACACACTAATTTTCGTATTTCAGCTCATTTAAGTCAAGAAGATCGGAATAAGTAGATTCCCGGACAACGCAGGGTAATCAGCACGGGGTATCTAAAAAATGTAAATGTATAATTATTTTTTCTCCTACTTATTCAACTAAACACAAAATCACGTTAATTTTCATTTATATAGGCGTAGCAGCGCACGCCGGGTATTAGCTAATATACAATAAGAACTATATTACTGTGAGGAATGTTATCAAATTCGTGTCATCAAACGTGTGTGACGAAAACAATATGCAAGCACGTAACGTATGGGTGGAGTACATATTTGTGTGGTGCTAAGAATGAGCTCATTTATTCTCGGGAAAATAATAAAGAATACTAAGACAGCCTTATTTTTAATATAACACATTTACGGTGACAATATGACAATTATGAAGATTGTAGTAAATAGACAATGGAAAAAAATTATTCAAGCGTGAAGGTAACTACAATGCCACTAGTTTGTATCATGATATAATTGTTGTTTAGCTAAGCACGGTACTTGGGATGCGTCCAAACCTCATGCCACAGTTTATACGTACAGTAGTTGTAAACCGTAAACATTACTTTTATTTGACTTTTTCCCGCTTTCTAGTTATAAATATGCTAGTTGATGATCCAGAAGAGAGAGACAGAGATAGAGAGAGAAAGAGAGAGAAGATAAATATATATAGAGAGAAAGATAGACAGACAGAGAACGAGAGAGGGACGGAGAAAGAAAGAAAGAGAGAGAGAGAGAGAGAGAGAGAGAGATTGTGTATGTGTGTGTGTCAATATAACTGGGGAAAGCCTCCAATATTTTCAACCAAATTCAGTACTCAGTACATATATATAAGTTACTATCAGGAAGAGATGTTGTGGGGATAATAAATACCTGGAATCCCTGGATTGATTTGGCAGGGATTAACATTACAGAAAATCGCCTATATAATACAGGGTGATTCAAAAGTCTCGACATTTTCCTCCTATCCTTAATTTATGTATTCTTATTATACATAACTTAAAACTATCTTCAGCAGTCCATTATTCGCTACAGCATCCAGTATGATGTTTGATGCTGCTGGTCCTAATATGGCTTTGTTACGAAAATGGGACGGATGTTCTGAAAGACCTACAGGCATACAGATTACATATCGTATAAGTTGAGGACGACGGATTTTACCTAAGATGGTATATTTTAACTTATTTTATTTTATGTCTCTCCACCTCAACGGTTTTAACAATGAATTTTATTAGTATTATCTTAGAACTATACTAAAAATAGAGGAAATATTAGATGTCGTTTTTGTTCGTATACGAGGATTGAGGTGCAGGCAGGTCCAAGAAGAATTCACTAGAAAGTTCAGAAAACCAGGTCCTAACAGGCAAGCTATTAGAAATCTGGTACTGAAAATGGAACGGACGGGATCTGTTGCCGATGAGGCACGTAGCGGGAGGCCGGGCTATCTCACGAAGTCCCGGTGCATCACCCAGAAGACTCAGCAGAGAGTTGGGTATGTCCCAAAGCAATGTATGGCATACCTTGCGCTTCAAACTGAACAGATGCCCTTATCACATCCAGATAATGCACAAGGCTATGTAGCTCGACAAGCTATGTGTGATGACCTGTTAAATGCCATTGAAAATGAAGACCTCATGGAACATATGTTGTTTAATGAGGCAACATTCCACACATGTGGACATGTCAATAGGCATAATTGTAGGATTTCGGCAGGAGAACAGCCAAACGCCATACAAGAGTTTCAGAGAGACACACTGAAGGTAAATGTGTGGTTGGAAAAAACAAAAACAAAAATTTACGGGCCGTACATACTTGCGGAAACAACAGTAACTGGAAGTAACTTTCTTGTAAAGAAGGATTAATGGTCGGGGTATGTTTTTAATTAGGTGTCCAAGGATATGGGTTCATGGACGATTGAGCTCCGGACTAGATGGGTTCAGGTTTCGGTAGAACAATGGACTTATATCTCGGGAATCCGTGAGAAAGGATGTTCACTTGGGGAAAAACAGTAGGCCCAGTGTGCTGTCTTGTAATTGATCGATGCACTTTTATTTTCACTCGTTGTTTACATTTGTCGTATTAGACGACGATTTGACGCGAAGGCTGTTGGTGGGTCAGAACTAATAATGTTTATAACACTCAACAAAGCGACGTGCCATCTCTACTGGCACTCACGTTAGTAACTTAATTTTCGCCTAGTAATGCGATGTGCCCTGCACCGGCACATTCGCTCGTTGCTACTCTTCGCAACGGACTACCGAACTGACTGGTTTTCGCTAAATAAAAATATTTATTATTTCTGAGTGGGCCGGCATTAGCCCCTTCCACCAAAAGTCTTAGCGTCTCACAAAAGTTTAAAAGTTACACTAATTTTGATTGGTAAATTGTATCTTAAAGGCGTTATCGGGGGTGTTAAACTTAGGCGTTTGTGGCCTCGTCCCCCCTTCAAATTAGCTGCACCCTAATATAATATTTCCAGGGTTGACCAAATAAGAGTGATCTTTAATATAGGGCGGCTTTCTTTCTAGTCATCTACCTTATCCCGCCAAAGAAGTCACCCGCTGCTAGTGACATTTACTAGTTAAAATTGGTTTGGGGATAACTCTTTCCACCGTTTACCTAGGAAAATCCAATTGCTTGTTTGCCACTTCCCAGTGTTTTGTATGAAGTTTTTGGGCTTAGCATTGTTATAACAAGTTAATAATAGTGCAGTCTTGTAAGTCCTCTTAACAAAGGAAACTGCAGACTTTTTCCCCATTGTATAAGGTCTTACGGTTCCATTGTATGATGTTTACTAGTTTCGTTCGCTACAATAGCAAGGGTCCAGGTCTAAGACTGGCGCTAATTGCTTGATACTAGTGTTTTATTTATTGCTTATGAAATTATTTTGTGGTAGGTTATATCATTTTAATTTTGTTACCAATGAATTCCTATTTTAATTCCAATTCATTTGAATATAAATATGCCCTACTTCTGATAATAATTACGGGTTCATAAATTATTCACCTTTGATGAATGTACTTATTTCTCTGAAATAAGAGGCTGAGTGAATGACTTGCCACACCTGACATGTTAAAACAATTCCTCGAACCGCAGCTGGCACAGAAAGCTGTACAACATACTGTTGTTTTCCTGCAAGATGGTGCACCACCCATATTCCCATCATTGTTCGTGACCACTTCAACGAAGTTTTCCCTGATAGGTGGATCGGTCGTGGTTCACCGAGAATTTGGGTGGCCCGTTCTCCCGATCTGATACCACTAGAAATCTTTGTTTGGGGTTTCGTTAAGTCCAAAGTGTATGAAGTGAAGATCAACACCTTACAGCAATTGAGAAACCGAATAGCTGCAGCGATAGCTGCAATCTACAAGCCCTATGCTGGCAAAATTGTTTCGCCGTACACAAGAAATATGGAGTCTGTGCCGTGACTTAGAGGGCTACCACACTGAAATATACTGAGTTTATCATCCAGTAGTCATTACGTTCCATATGTAATAACAAGTTTTGCATAAAACATTGGTTTGATGAAAATGTCAAGATGCTTTGAATCGCCCTGTATAATCACGCCGCTTCATTAGACTCTCCGGCACGCATTACCTAGACACCCGATCCCATCAGCACGTTGTCCTTTATATCCCTCCTCATCATACAGTGTACAGTATTATTCATTATCTTTTACAGTTTCACTTGCCAGAACTTGGAATTCGCTTCCGCCCCATGTCAGAGACTGTCATTCTATATCATCGTTAAAAAACAAACTAAACATTTATTTAATAGGAAACTAACGTATACACCTCACTTATAGTATTCTTTTAACAATTAATAAATTATTTATGAAAATGATATTAAGATTAACAAATGTATTAATTTGTTTTAAATATTGCATATCGTAAAATTAGTTTTTTCTATATTTCATTCTTTTGTTTGTTTTTTATTGTGCATTAGATAGGGGCAATCTACCTAACAATTTAATTTTCTTGCTTGATTACATTTTATTATTAGTTTTAGGCTTAATCTTAACTATTATTAACATGGTTGTATTATAGATCGTAATCTAATATACGGGGTGAATCATAAATGTGGCTATATGTTTGATCGTGTTGTGTGATGAAAATATTACCATTACAGGAAATATGAAATTACTGTTGAAAAGGCAATTATTCAAATTACAAAATGGAATAAAACAAAACAGTATAGAACTTACGTCATTAGTCAAAATGGCGTTGAATATGCAACAGCAAATTGCAATTGCTGCAGGGGTAATAACATATGCTAATGATCTTGAGGCCGCAAGACGTGAGTTTAACGTAGCATTGCAGTCGTCGATTGTGGGGAAGTGGAGAAAACGACTCCTGGAAACGGGAAGGATGCAGAAAATCAAACCTCCTGGAAGGCCTCGCATTAGCACGGATGCAAAAACAACGAAGAGAATTGTGGAGGCGTTCGACACTAGCCCACAAAAATCAACCCGCTAAGCTGCACGTGAGCAGTGATTTGTTTTGTTTTATTCTATTGTTGTAATTTGAAGGATTCCGTTTCCAATTATAACATCATATTTCCTTTAATAATATTTTCGTCACAAAATGCGATCAAACGTATAGCCATATTTCTGAATCACTCTGTATAAGTCTATGTATTATCTTATTGATAAAATCTTCATCTAGTATTTAATATTAGAATTAATTGTTACTGTTATATTCTAATGTAACATATGTTTGTCATGGTGAGTGGAAGAGAAGGCTACATGACCTTAAATCCACCAGACTAAATAAATAATAATAATAATAATAATAATAATAATAATAATAATAATAATAAATATTTTTAGAGAAGGCTAAAATGGTATGGATACGTAATAAAAATGCAGGATGGAAGACTACCAAAGGCGTCTATGCATGGAAAATTGAAAGAAGGAGCAGAAAAGGAAGACTAAGAACAACCTAGAAGAATAACATTCAGAATTGAATGAGGAGATTTGGTGTAAAAACGAAGACACAGAGGACAGATGGAGAACTTTAATTAAGGGAGATTTGTGAATGTTTGTTACCAACTAATAGTCTAAAAGTCCATAGTCATTTATGAATGTTTTTAAACTCATGTTAATTACTAAGATTAGTTGGAGAGAACCCTCAACTATGAGGAAAATTCTCAAAATGAATGAATGAATAAATCGATAATAAAATCTGTACTTTTCGTTGTCCTTAATCTACCTGATGATAATCCTTCCACATTTAGATCCACGTTTCAGCATTAGAACCCATAGAAAGGTGAGAGGTGAAAATTTATAAACATTTAGTTTCTATAATTCGTAGTTACGGTATAATTGTTTTAATTCTACAGAATGATTTACGTGTTCGCTAAGTTAATTGGTGACGTGAGTTGGTTATAAATAAAGAACATACAATCTCGAGCAATCTGCTATTAGCTAAAAGTAACACTGAGCAACAAAAGGAAACTTAGAAATAAAAATTTGTGATACTGATAGTATTTATTCTCCTTCATTCAAATATGATACCGGTTTTTCTCCACCACGTAAGGTTTCTGAGAGGCAGGAATTTATAATATTTCAAACACTATAATATTTTTTACATTCGTAACTACACAATATTCGAACATTCGGACTCACCTAGAAAGTAAGAAATGACGATTTGCTGCTATATTTCGCCTGTGGAGCATCACTCTTGATGGTCCAACAATAATCCGACAGCATATTAGGATTCCATTTGCCTTGATATATCTTTTCCATAGCTGAACTCTCCTGATTAAAGTGTTCCCCGTTTTATTTTACAATGAACAATTGGACGGAGAAAGTTTATTAAAAAAGTAATTATTTAAATCGATTAATTGAAATTGAAATAAAAAACTGTGGGTGATGGAGAAATTCCGAATACATATTTGAAAACACGATAAGAAACTACATTAAATACAACTATTGGTACTCATGAGACAAAAATCATGTTGACCAGTGTTATAGACTAAATATTTTCACTAAATGTTTAATTTGTATGTTTCTTACTAAACTGATAAGGGCTTACTTTTTTGCTTTTCTGAGTTAAACTCTCTCACATTTTAAAGCTAATTTTGTGTACGTCATAACTTACGGGTTTTGTTTAAGGAATTGGCATGTCAGGAAAGTAGTTTCAACTATGGATCACATTAATACTTTTTCGAGCCCTTAAGGAGATACAGGGCTTCGCCGAATGATTAATCAGATCAATGACGGGAGCTCTTCGAGAAATCACGAATGTAGGCCTACATTCACTTTTACATTAACACTTTAAGGCGAGTATAATAGAGTGTTCGTGGTGGCGAAATGATTTTCAAAGACTGTCTGGTATTAAATTTTCCCGACATTTGTCTTTAGGGTAAGAAAAAATACAAAAAAATCATCAGTCAGAGAAATTGTATCGATTTGAGATTTATCACGGACCCTTTCGTTCATGACTGCAGCGTTATCAAGAGACAACAACGGTGGACTATCCTGTGTTCAGGATAGAAGTATCAAGTAATATGCACAGTGGAAGTAATACAATAGAACAGCTTTTTGAAACGTTACGAATTCCTTGAGTAAATACAATTAAAATGACATATATTTTGGGTCACAAATATGCGCCTTTCACACAATAAAGGACACAAATTTATTGATGTATTACTTTATAATGATGACGAATACTAATCTGATTTTCTCACATTACCGGTACAAGGTCTATAAGGGTACACACCCACGTAAGCACAACGGTCCCTAGAGGGATTTACCTAACCAAGGCAATTTATTACGCTTATTCCCTTCATATGTGGTTAGCACCCTAACAGGGACATCTAGTAGGCAATAAATGTATTGCTTGTATGGGAAAAGCAGTTTATATGATGCTCAGAGGCTCTAATTAAGACTTGAGGTTCTTTTATGAGCCCGATAATTTTCAGAGTCTTGGCTCACGCTTATACTGTAGTCTCTCCAGGAGAACTTTTCCTCGCTTTTTTTCATCCTAAAAAGCTATCGTCCCGGATTAAAACCCACGACCGTCTGGATCAGAGACAAGGAAATTAACCCCAATACAGTCCATACGAGAAGTAAAATGGTATAATCTTTGGTATTATTTATCCCATATCTCTTATTCTTCTTCTTCTTCTTCACGGGCTAGGCAAAAATGCCTCTTCCGCCTCACAGTTGTTTTGTCCATCTTTTCACTGGCCTTCCTACATTCCTTGGACCTCTTGGCTTGTAGGTAAATGCTGCGTTTGGTAATCTTGTTACGTTCATTCTTTCTACATGTCTAAACCATTTTTCTCTATATCCATTGATTTTATCATTTAATGGATATATATTTAACTCTGTTCTTATACTTCTTTCTTCAACCGATCCATTCTTGTGCAGCCTTTTGTTCTTCTAAGGAAGTTCATTTCTAAACTTTGTATTCTACTTTGTAATTTTTGTCATTACGCAAGTATCACTCCCATAAAGTAATGCAGAAACTGTCCATATCTCTGTAAGTACAAATTAAATTAAAAGAGAAGGAATTAAACAAATATTTTTATTGATATTTTGAGATGATAATTAGCAACATTCCAATGGATGTATTATGTATTCTATTGAAAAATAATAATTGAAAAAGTTACCTATGTACTGTCTGAATTGAGACTAATACTCATCTTCGTTTTAAAGTAACGTACTAATACATTTCTGGACTGTTTAAACAAGTCGTACATTTGGACACAAAAGCCTCCTGACGTTTTACTATACATGACACAGGGAAATCATAATTAGAATCTGCGCACTTGTTTACTTTCATCCTGTATATGAAACCTATCTTTCTAAAAAATAATTTAATTTAAATCTATTTCTGCACGATATTGCATTCTGCCGTACTTACAGGAATGACGGCCAAGACTGAAAGTTCAATTTCTTAAATTTTGGGGTTGCCAACCTATACAAAACTAAACAACTATACTCATTATAAATAACCTACCTATGGCGGGAAGTAAAACCACTATCCTTTATGTATACTACGTACAATATATATACAAAACTATATCCAAACGATAGTGTCAATATGCATTATACAAGAAAAATCACTGCATTTTGAATGAACTGAACTTTATTTGAAACAATATTGAAAGTAGTGTAACAAAATCAGCAATACTGGTACATTTCTTTAAAACTTATCATCGTCTTCAGAATTGAATTTTCTGACCACAAGCTTGTTGGAGACTTTAATATTTCACTCCTGAGTACGAAATAAACAACCACACTTTTTTACATACAGTACAATTCTTCTCCTACAGCCACTTTCTGATTGAAATTATATATATATATATATATATATATATATATATATATATATATATATATATATATATATTTCTCTGATACTAAAGAAACACACCAATCTTCCCACGCTTCTACAATTTCGTAATTTTGATTAGAATCATTCATACGTACCGCCATTTTGTCTCTGGTCTCACCTCCTGCTGTAGTCTCAACTAAATTATTTTCGGCATTTAGCATATATACAATGACCAGACTGCTAACGTCACTCAGCTTTCATAATGCACGCAAATATTTCCAACAAAGATTTTATTATTTTACTATTATACATTGTATTTAAAGCACCATCGTGCAAAAAATAATGTGCAACACACGTTTGTTAAGTGTTATACAGAATATCGCTACCGCTCAGTTTTTAATAAGTTCCTCGCTTCTGTAAAAACCTAGCATTTTAATATACTACTAATGCAAAAATGCGAATTTTACATGCTGTTTAATACATATAATTAATAATGGTTTAAAAAAAATTAAAACAACACGCTTTATTAGAAAACTGAACTACAAAATGAAAAATAATTTTAATATCCAAAGCGCATGGGATAAAATTAAAGTGGTCAACAAAAAATCATCTCAAACACATCTAGAATAAAACTAGAGTTATCTACAAAACAATAACTTTACCATCAAAAGCGTGGGGTGCTTTTTTATGGTTTTTACGTTTTCTTCTTAACTTTTACCAATATCTGTTTATTATCAAATATATTAATTGATATAGGGCACCCCACGCTTTTGATTGTAATTTTTTGTAGATAACTCTAGTTTTATTCCAGATGTGTTGGAGATGATTTTTTTGTTGACCACTTTAATTTTATACCAAGCGCGTTGGAAATTAAAATAATGTTTCATTTTTTAGTTCGGTTTTATAATAAAGCGTGTTGTTTTAGTTTTTGAAACTATTATTTATTTTTTAAATTTTAGTTTAATTGATTGTCATAAACCGGAAACCCATGAAAATTTAATTTCTTACGCCGTAGCCGAGCGGTTAAGGTAGGAAGCCTTGGCGCAGAGCTACGGGACTTGCGCTGGTTCGAGTCTCCATGGGGGAAGAAATTTTCTCATGGTATTTCGGCCAGTATGGGACCGGTGCCCACCCAGCATCGTGAGGCAATTGGGTAGCTACAATAAGTAGCGGCTCCAGTTTGAGGAACCAGCTGTAACGGCTGGGGGACTCGACATGCTAACCACATGTCACCCCTACACTGGCTGTTGATCATCTACCTCTGTGATTGACACATGTGGATGTGAAGGGCCAGCAGCCGGCTGGTAAAAGGGCAACCGCTGAAAAGTGGAAAGACCCTCAATCGGACGATATTTTTAGTGTCTAGGCACGAATATAATTATAGTTTTAAAATTATTATTATCTAACATTATTATAATATTTTTTAATATTTGAATATAGATAAATAGTTACAGTTAATCTTATCCTTCTCATATTTTTGAATAAATTACAATGTGGTAAGTTTACAAAATTGTCATTAATATTTTACATAATAAAATAAAAATGTAAATATCTTTAAATTCCATACTATTGTAGTATGAGCTAAAAGTAATACTCTTCTAAACAAAATCCTCTGGGTTGGATTCGAACCAGCGACCTACAGATTACTGAAATTATATACCACTATAGTCCACCAGGTAGCGTGCTGCCTTGTCACGCAGCGGGTCCGGGTTCGATCCCCGGTCGGGGCAGTTTTTTTGGGTGAGGTTTTTATCGGGGTTCTTCCTCACCTGTGTAGACAAATGTCAGGAAAACTTTAAGGCCCAAACGGTCCCCGAAATCATATGGCCATATCACCATCATCACCCTTATCACCATCATCATCATCATCCTTCACCGGTGTGGAAAGCAACGGGAAGCTACCACACCTACAATTCCCTAGTAAAGCTGCAAGCATAGCATGAAAATGCTACGATTGCAGTGAAGGACCTGCCCTCGGGCAGAATTACTATGGATGGATGGATAGTCCACCGTTCTACTAACTGAGATACCAGAGGATATAATATTAATTTCTTACAACGATGGACTAAAAAGTCGATACGTCCGCAACCTATTATACCGGTCTTTAATTGTTTGATGTCCTGATGATCCTGACCAGGATCTTATAAAACAATTATGAAATTATTTTATTGTCATTGGTCCTTTACAAGTATACACATTTTCAAGTCGATCCAATGTTTTTAAGTGGGTGAAAATTGTGTTGAAAAATTCCGTTACATAGATAGACACATACAGGTCAAGCTAATATAAAGCGTGTAAAAATGAGCATATCATTGAATTGATTAGAATGATTAATAATGTCAAGAGGATGTGACATAAATTTTGATGATAGTTCTTTTTCTTCAATTTCCTTGGTTTTGTTGTGTGTATTTCTTGTATTGTTGTTATAAAATTAAATAATTTTGAGTCCATGTGTATTAATTATTAAAGAGTAGTTCTTCGAAATCGCAATAAACACGAAATGTCTGCGTATGCTATTAGACCTCGGAATTTTAAGTTTCAAACTGACTTAAGTATATTATTTTTGTGGGTTAATAATTCACTAAAAAATGGGGAAAAAACATTTGTTTCTGCGAAATAGTTTCTCATTGATTTTCCTATCCCATAATATATCGTCAAGACTATTTTGGAATGCTGGATTTGAGGAAAGGGTGTGATTTCTTACGTTCACTGGTCCCTCACACAGAATATGTGATCTCTAGTAGAGAAAACAGCGAGTTCGTTGCGGAAAATTGAATGCCAAGGTGTGCAATTTTAAAATTACATTTAAAAAACACAATTTTTAAAAAGTAGCAGTTTTATATTAAACAATATGGGTTCTGAACATCTTTAACGAAATCCGAAAGCAGAGCCAAGTTATTAAAATTGTTCATAACGAACAATATCTGGAAAAAAAATTAAAATTCTTCGTCGATTCCACTCAGTAGAGACCGAAAATGACAGTGTGTGTGTTTATTAATGCTCAAGCGGCCGATTTTTTTCGGAACCAAATTCGGCATATACACGTCAATAAATGCACTGAGGATTTTGTTCCGGTAAAATCGGATCCTTAGGAATGGGGGGGGGATTAATAGAAACGAAAATTTAAAAATCGTTCTGGGAATAACACATTTCGATTTATTGTTAAATAAATTCTGTACATGTTCCGAAAAAAAAAGTTATTCTTAAAAAATCAGCGAAAGTCGTCCATTAGGAGTGGGGGGATTAACCTAAAAGCATTTAGAAACAACTCTATCGACCACATGTTTGTTTCTCGCAGTGTAACTGATATACAAAAGGCAAATTAGGCGAACCTGTAAAATCGGAACATAAATTTGGTTTTGTGAGGAATTGGTTTAGTTTATCCAGTTCCTCGGATACAGACTTTTATGAATTGCGTTCTTAAAATGATATAACATGAAAAGTACTAACTTTCTTAATTGCTATAAAGCGGCACTTCACTTTTAAAATACTAAAATTTTAATTGGTAATATATACTGTATCCATTAAATAATAATAATAATAATAATAATAATCTATCTATCTTTCTTCGGGTTTTTACAGCTGCTGCCGTCTTCCCGTGCCAAACCTCCAAAGCCTACGGTCTTGGGCATCTTCGATGCTTAGCCCTCTAGCTTGCATTACTGTCTTCATGTTTTCCTTCCATGTTAACCTTGGTCTTCCTCTTTTCTTCTTTCTGTTAGGATGCCATTCATATAGTTGCTTCGGCCATCGCTCATCTTCCATTCTTAAAACATGTCCTAACCACTTTAATTCCTTTTCCTCAATTCTTTCAATTATGCTTTCTTCTGCTTCCATTTTGTTTCTAATTTCCTTATTTGTGACACGTTCTAATTTAGACTTTCTGGCACTTCTTCGTAAATAATCCATTTCTAGAGCTATTAGTCTATTCTTGTAGTACTTATTGATTGTCCATACCTCACTTCCGTACATTGCAACAGATTCCACCAATGTTTTACCAACATATTTTTTTGTGTCTTTCCAAATATGCTTATCCCACCATATGGAATTTAATGATGATATTATTTTGCTACTCAATTCAATTCTATGTTTTTTGTTCTCTTTGCCTATACCTTCGATGTTATCCATAATCATTCCCAAATATTTAGTTTGTTTCACTTGCTTTATTTGGATTCCATCTTCCAATACTAAGTTTTCTCTTTCATTGCTATTTATTGCCAGATATTCTGTTTTTTGTAAATTTACTGTGAGACCCCATGATTCATATGTGCTTTTCAACCTTTTTATCATGAATTCCATATCAAAATTGTCTTGCGCTAAAACCAGTTGATCATCGGCAAATTGTAATGTCAGCAAAAATCTATTGCCTATTGGGATCCCCATACCTTTGCAGCTTTGTTTCCATTTCGTTAATATAGATTCTACATAAATATTAAATAAAATTGGTGATAGACTGCACCCTTGTTTCAATCCCTTTGAGGTGTTTATAGGATTGGACATTATATTTCCCATTTTAACATAAGCGGAGTTATCTTTATAGGTTTGTTTAATAATTTCTATTAGGTTTCTGTCAATATTGTATTTCTCCAATACTTCCCATAATTTGTTCCTCGGAATTGAGTCATAAGCTTTCTCTAAATCTATCATTGTCAAATGGGTTTCTTCTCCAACTGCAGTCCGTTTTTCAATTAACTGTTGTATTGCAAATATATTGTCAACACATGACCTTCCTGGTCTGAATCCATTTTGATCTTCTCCTAATTTGTCTTTAACATCTTTTTGTAATAATAATAATAAAAATAAAATGATTAGTCACAGAAAGGGACTTTTTTAAGAAAATCGGCAAGAATATGTAAATTAGATAAAATAAAAACAATACAATAAGATAAGACTTGAAAGCATAATAATAGTCCCTTCGATTGGTTGCCGGCCAAAGGAAGGCAAGACCAGTGATGGGGCTGCCATCTTATAGCCTCTGGTCAGGCTTTTCTGGAGAAGAAAAGAAAATAAAGGAAAGAAGAAATGGAAGATAAGATAAGGACCAACTAAATTGGAAACACCATCTTGAAAGAATGAGTTCAAATCGGATCCCCAAAGCTGTTTATAATTATATACCAAGAGGACGAAGATCACTGGGCCGTCCTATGAAACGCCGGAGGGAAAATTTTCTATAGGATCGTAACAGGCCTTGGCCTAATACTTGGAAGGAAGAAGAAGAAGAAGACAATAAGATAAATAATGAATGTAGAAAAGGGATATTTTACAAGACATTGAAGAAATCTAACTAAGATTGTATGGACATATAATGAGAAGGGGACACACAGAAACATACAAAGTAGTATTGAATTGGATACCTCCTGGAAAAGGGAAACGTGGTAGACCAAAGCCAATGTGGATAAAGGGAAGTCAAGGCAACATGAAGAAGAGAAATATGACAGAACCATACACGAAGGTCCGGGAAGTGTGGAAGAAAAAAATTGTGTATTTTAGTTAAAGATACCTGCGTATATAACAGAAACAATCTTGAAATAAATAATAACAACAATAATAATAACATAATAATAATAATAAATTCCCTACTTTATTTAATGGTAAACAATTATTAGTTGATATCTTTAGACCGAATATGGTATACTTCTCCTCTTCTACTACAAGGTTTAGGCTATGCAGCCTGTTCCGGCGAAGTTAAAAGTGGAGTCCATCTTCTAAGTGGTCGGCCAACATCTCTCGTTCCTCTGGGATTATACAGGAAGGTTCTTTTTGATATTCTTTCGTTGTTCATTCTCATTAAGTCTTCTGTCCATTTCTTATTATTTTCGCTGACTTTATCTTCAGTTTTATATATATATATTTAATTCTTCTCATATAGTTTCATTCCTTATTCTATCCGCTCTTGTGCATCCTTTCACATTACGTAAAAACAGCATTTCCGCAGTCTGTATCCTGCTTTTATCCGTTGATTTCATTATCCAATTTTCACTTCCATACAACAACAAAGGAACAGCCATTGTTTTATATAATTTAAGTTTCGTATCTTTCCTTGTTTTCCGACCTAAGGTTCTTTTTATGGTTCCACAAATAGCCTGAAATTTATTTACTTTATTTTCTATGTCTTTATTTTCTCTATAAGTTATATCACATCCTAAATATTGGACATGGTATACATTTAATAGAATTAAACAAAGTAACTTCATTGTCCCTGACGCGAACAGTTTGTACCGTATGTTGTAGAGAATGAAAGTCATTCAATGTATTTTGTTAATTCACATAATTTTAAGAGTTACACGTTTTGTAGCGGTTTGAACAAGAGAGAATCGCATTCAGCTCTAAACTCTTTGGATAAATAATAGTGACATCGGTTCCCAGTATTGGAATTGTGTTATGTGATATTCAACAACGTTTTCCGGCTTTGCAGGACAACATTTTGTCTTCGTTACATTGACAGTTTTCACACCTGCGTTTTAATTATGTGACTTTGTTTCCAACACTAATTAGTATGTTATAATCCAAATTTAATTAAAAATCTGAAACATCCAGTACTTTGTTCGAAGTATTAGCAAAATTACATGTTGTGAGGTAAAGAATTATGCATTAAAAAACAGAATGTTTTAAAGCTAAGGTTCCAATAAATGTGAGCATAGGATAAATATGATATATTCCAATTCAGAATGTCTTCAAACAAATTTCAAATATTTATGGGCATGGGATAAAGAATGATATATATATTTTTTCCCCCAAATGCCCCAGGTTTGTCTTTCGACATTCCTGGTTTCTCTCCTGGCATGGCTTAATTGTAACCCACTTCTGAGGTTGGGGCGCTTGGAAGGCGGGGTTATGTTGCCCCGATGATATGATGGGTGATCATGATAGTGGTGCGCCAGGAGAGTCCCTAATCCTAAACTTAACCTAAAATGAATATAAATGATGATGATTGCGATGGCCTATGATTTCGGGGACCGTTTGTGCCTTAAAGTTTTCCTGACATTTGTCTTACAGCTGAGGAAAATCCCCGATAAAAACCTCACTCAGAAAAACTGTCCCGACCGGGATCGAACCTGGGCCCGCTGCGTGACAAGGCAGCACGCTATCCCGAGATCACAGCGGTGGACAGAATTATATATTAAAATATAGATTGTTTTGAATAAAGGTTCCAATATTTATAGTATGATTGAGTAAGTATGCAATATATTTTTTTTGTTCAATGCCACCTCTTTGTCATTCAGCATTTCAGGTATTCTCTCTTGGCAGTGACGTATTGTAACCCATTTCTGAGGTTGGGCGCTGGAAGGCGGAGTTACGCTGTCCCAATGATATGATTGGCGATGACGATAGCTAATGATGCGCCAGGAGAGGCCTTAATCCTAAACTTAATCTAATGTGGTGAATATTATATTGATGATAATGATGGCCTGATGATGTTCGACGACCGTTTGGGCCTTAAAATATCCTGACATCTGTGTTACAGGTGAAGAAAAACCCCGAAAAAAACCTCACCCAGGAAACTTGTCCCGAGCGGGAAGCGAACCCGGGCCCGCTGCGTGACAAGCCAGCACGCTACCTCTAGAACACAACGGTGGACTGTATGCAATACGAGTGGTTAAGTGGTTAATGGCGTAGCCCATTGTCGGGCCATAGCTTCTCCTTTGTCAGAAGTTTATAGCCTAAGTTCATTTTAGTTACCTTGTCCCGCGCCATAGCTGAATGGTTAAGGCAGGAAAAACCTTGTGGCAAAGCTACGGGACTTGCGCTGGTTGGAGTCTCCATGGGGGAAGAAATTTTCTCATGGTATTTCGTCCAGTATGGGACCGGTGCCCACCCAGCATCCTGAGGCATTTGGGTAGCTACAATAAGTAGCGGTCCAGGTTGAGAAAATCAGCTACAACGGCTGAGGGAATCGACATGCTGACCATCTATCACCCCCCACACTGGTTGAATGATCATCTACCTCTGTGATTGACACATGTGGATGTGAAGCCAGCAGCCGGCTGGTAGGCTAAGGGCCTTTTAGGCCTGTCGCGCCAGGAGTATATTTGTCATAAAATGTCATGAGTGTCATGCGGTCAACCCACCGACTCAATGAAACATTTTGCAAGCAACTAAGGCATTACTAGGCTGTTTGAGATCAGTACATTTTACTTATAGGCCTCTTTGTTCAGGCTTAAGGATCTTTAACGAGCCTGAAAATCTTCAGACTCAGGATCCACGGCTTAATATCCATCCTAAAAGAATCTCGGGACCCTCGGGACCAGATGCAAGGGGCATAACCACTAGTCCACGGCGGCCGACTAGTATGCAATTTTTTTTGTTCAATGCCAGCACATATGTCCTTTTCAACAATCTGGCATTATCTCCTGGCATGAGGTTATTGTAACTCACTTCTGAGATTGAGGCGCCTGGAAGGCGGAGTTACGCTGCCTCGATGATATATGATAGGTGGTGATGATGGTAATGATGCGACAGGAGAGGCCTTAATCCTAAACATAATGTATATATTAATGATGATGATGGCCAGATGATGTTCTGGGACCGTTTGAGTCATAAAGGTTCCTGAAATTTGTCTTACAGGTGAGGAAAGGGGAAAAACCCCGAAAAACCATCACCCAGGTAACGTGTCCCGACCGGAGATCGAACCCGGGCCAAATACATGACAAGACAGCACGCGACCTCGAGATCACAGCGATGGGCAGTTTCCAATTTAACGAGCTAAAAATTATCTATAAACTTTGAACCTAATCTACTGAGTTACTTTCTAGACCTTAATTACCAATGGCATAATGTCCATTTAAATTACTTACTTACTTACTGGCACTATCGAACCCGTAGGTTCATGGCCGCGCGGACATAAGCTCTCCATACATCCCTATTCTGAGCTAATGTTTTCCAATCATTTCCTGTATAATCTACTTCCCTCAAATCATAGTTAATGTTATTCTCCCACCTCATTCTTGGTCTACCAACTGGGCGTTTTCCCTCTGGCTTTCCTACAAGAAGCTTCCATGCAAGTCTTTCATTCCCCATACGTGCAACATGTCTTGCCCATCGCAGTCTACGAGACTTAACTGTTCTTATTATATCTGGCTTCCTATAAAGACCATGTAGTTAATTGTTATGTAGTCTTCTCCATTCACCTGTCTGTTCATCTCTCTTTGGTCCAAAAATTTTCCTAAGTACTTTATTCTCAAATACTTGTAATCTTCTTTCCTCTCTTAAAGTAAGAGTCCATGTTTCGCACCCATATAATATAACTGGTAGAATAATAGTTTTATATATCTGCAGTTTAACTTTTTTTGAAAGGAGACAAATTATAGTAAGAAATTTCAAAATTATTAGGAAGATGAATTTTCACATACACAAGTTTCCCAAAAAACACAAACTTTCTAACGGAATATGTCCACATAACGAAGTAGATCACTGGAACTATCGAAATCGGAGGTTTATAATCGCACGTATATATATGCTCTTCAAACATACCGAGCTAATGTTTTCCAATTATTCATTGAATAATGTATTCAAATCATGGTTAATGTTATTCTTCCACCTCATTCCGATCCTACCAACTGGGTACCTATCCGTTGGTTTTCCTATAATTAGTTTCCATTCCCCTCTTTCATTCATCATTAGTGTTATATGTTCTATATATCTCAGTCTACGAGACTTAACTATTTTTATTACATCTGAAGATAAATAAGCGTAAAAATATTAGTTTGATTAAGAAACTACCTCTAGGGAGCACCCATGTTCCCACGTGAGATGTATGAGGGTATACATACATACAAACAATTATCCTTAAAGTTCACGTAGTTAAACAGTTTGGTAGTTTACTCTATTCACCTGTCTGTTCATTTCTCTCTGTTCTAAAAAAATCTAAGAACTTTATTCACAAATAATCTTAGTATTATCTCTTTCTTTTAAACTAAGAGACCACGTTTAATATCCAAATGATATAACTGGAAGAAAACCCATCACATTATTTTGTTTAGTTTAATGTTTTTTGAGATTATTTCTGATGACATGAGTCCCTGTAGTGAATAATAACATGCATTTCCAGAGTTAAGTCTATATTTAATTTATTTCTACGCCTCATTCCTGTTTGTAATTATTGATCCTAGATATTTGAATTCAGACACTTCAGAATTTCCCTTATTCATCATTAACTGGAATACTGTCACGAACGAAGACAAATTACTAAGACTATTTAACTCATGCCCCAAATGGGAGTCAATGACCAATCACGTTTCAATGATTTCTGTATTACAACCAATCAGAGACGTGTTTCACGAAATAATTATCAACGTTAGGATTATCATATATTAAGCAAAGCTCCTCCTTTTTAATATTCTGAACAGGTCTGACCGTTATTTTGCAGTGACTGAGCCTATAACAAATACGGCTACCAGATTGTATATAATAGTGCTTACATGTCAACATTTGTAGCAATTGATTATACCACCAAAAAAAGAAACCACTGTTCACTTTCTTAAATGTATACGACATCAAAAATGAATTAATATACAGATTGATGTGTTTCATTTTTTCTCCACTAGAGAGCATTCTTACAATATTGCGTTCCTTTGGCAATAAATAGTATGATCTGGTTGCAGTGATAAACAAAAGAAGCAGTAGAAGCGTAGGCTACCTATCGTTTCTCATTAGTTTTCAAACATCACCGTTTACTTTAAATATAAAAATATTTTTAAATAACTGTAGTTAAATAATGATTTGTGAGTAAACAGCTTTATTTTATTCGTTAAATAGTCCTAACAAATGCCACTCTTGATTTCCAAATTCTCTAGATAAATTCACTCCTCACTTCGTGAGTCGTGAATTTATCGATAATTTGGAAATCACTCGTGGCATTACTTATGAAAAATAATTATTGTCGCAGACAATATTTAAGTGATAATCTAATAAGATGACTGACTGTTCATTTTGTTAGAGAAATCAGAATATTAAAATAGAAATAACATATTGCAAATTTTGGAGTGTGTAAGAAGTAATTGTGCCCTAGTAAAACAAGAATATATTGATTAGTTCTGACTATATATAGAGCGCTATATTCTAAACGTTTATTTGATCTAAAAAGTTAATTATCGTTGTTTCGAGAAAGAGATATGTGGTGCTCGATGTATTACAACTGAAGACTTAAACAGGATTAAAATGTGAAATTATGGTGAAACGAAAGATCTACAAGAGCAACTGTGAAAGTGAAAAAAAAGTATCTGACAGAATTAAGACCAGTGCTAACAAGCGTAACCATATGAATATCCACCAAGAATCATTCGCGATGAAATGAAGAGATCCTGGAAAAACATTATTTTACAGACATTTTATTCTGTGGACATTTATTTGCATCGGACGTTGTGTTATATGGACATTTAACAAAGTTTGAAATTTGGTAGAATTGACATTCATATTGGTGTACATCCTGCTTTGGACATTTAGACTCAGGATCCTGAGTTATGGTTTGTTTGTCACTTTCAAATACGCATTCATACTCGTATGCTATAAGGCTAGAGAAACACATGAAATCGTTTAATATGAATTTAATTTACAGGATCTCAATGTTACAGCAATACCAACTGAGCACTACATCGTATGAAAATAGCTACAATTAGAGCACTGGTGTAATAAGTGTAATACATTAATTATTATTGTCTTTAGTAAATGCTTTATATAATAAAAAAAATACGCACACAGATACGAAATATTTAGATTCCCTCAAAAGTTTTCGAAATAGAAGTGATGTCGCTCTAAAAATTAGACCATAACTGAAAAAATATTTTTAAGTATATGGTTACAGAATTCTGTTTCTTGTTCTATCGAATATTCTTACCTCTTCAACGTGCCAAATATTAAACAAATATTCAAGCATACATTGCTTACTTATTTTCATAAAATAAAAACGAATTTAAAGAGCACAATCGAAGTTTTTACGGTACCAGACAAAATACTACTTCTTTGCTACATGTTCCAAAATTGTATACAACATCTGGATCTAAACATGGTAGATATCTAGGACCCAAATTATATAATGAATTAATCAGATCCAATCCATAACTAAGTAAACTAAACATAGCTAGTTTTAAAAAATCAATTAAATTAATAACTTGTAATTAATCAAGTAAATAAAATAAATCATTTGAATATTTTAAAATAATAAATATAAAGCATCTATTTTTGCTTATATTATTATAAATCAATACATAACTAATTACTTTCTTCTATATTATTGGTTATAATCCATTACATTATATGATTTATATTATGTTATGTATATCATTCTCCATTCCATTAATTCTCTTGTTAGAATAAGTATTATTCCCAATACATTATTATTTTTTATTTGTATGTGCCATAATTTATGTAAAAATGAAACTGGCCCCAACTTTAAATGTATATATTCTATTTGTATTACTCATGTAACTGAACTGCACCCGAGCACGAGCACTTGCTCATTCGGGTTTCAATACTGTATTTAACATTTATTTGTAAATAAAATTTATTCTTATGTACTATTATTCCTCGTACCAGCTGCGAGTTGCCTAAATCATGATGCCTTGGCGCAGAGATAAGGGACATGTACACGTCAGAAGTCGACTGTATCTAGCAGACCTGTCTACCCAAGAAGTTATAGGCATTAGAACCTTTTATCAGAACATGCTGTATAATTAAATGGTTAGGCTACACAACAACACAGTATCAATATCGTGCCGCTCCTTTAAACCCGAGGTAGTATTTTAATTCGTTGCCACTGTCCGGAGGGTCGTGGCTTCAAACCTAGCCGAGATCGATGCATTTTTAGGATGAAAACATCCAAGGGACAAGTCTTCCGAGAGGGACTTTAAGCCGTGGGTCCGAAGTCTAAAGATTTTCGGATTCGTAAAATAATCTCAAGTCTAAATTAGCGTATGTGAGCAAAATTTCACCGTATTTCTCTTTCAAGTAATAACTTAGTTGCCTACTAGGTATCTCTTTGAGACGATGTGTTGATCCCATGTTACTTATTGAGATCTGTATGGAAATAAGCGTTTCACCTGGCATCCACGCTCTAAGCTACCATTTTATTGCACCGTAAACCACAGTGACCACTACCATTTATTGAACCACGCGTGTCGGTGCTGGATCGTACCAATGTTGATAATAATTGTAATCCCGCTGGGTATAAAAACCGGACTATTAACCAGGCAGGTTCGTAAATGAGCCATTTGTGCGTATAATATAGTGAAATGCAGTAGACCTAAGTTTATTTGAAACATGTATGACATAATAAAAATAAACTTTAAGTTGGTTAAAGTTATAAATTTTACAACTGTATATAAATACAGTATATAAGAGAATACTGGATAAAAAACAAAGTAACACACTTTATTGTGCCCCTACAACTATATCAACGAGAAGGTCGTTAATTTTGTTCCCAGTTGGTATCGTGCAATTTTTCAATTGACCTAATCTTCGTACCATCATGTACGTTACGGAATGATAGCTTTAACGCTTGACATGCCATCACATTACCATTCGATATCTTGATTTCCGTTTATTAACCAAATAAACAAGACATTTTAATTTTACATGTTTCTATTTAATGCTTTTTCTTTCTTTACTGTTTATATCTCATTTGTTTTTTAACAAGTTTACGTCCTTTTACTTTTCTTTTTTTTGACAGAAGAACAGGACACGCCTATAAACAAGGTGGAAATTTAAAATCTTCTACCTCGATGGGAATCGA
The DNA here is from genome assembly GCA_030220185.1 of Diploptera punctata. NCBI lineage: Eukaryota > Metazoa > Arthropoda > Insecta > Blattodea > Blaberidae > Diploptera > Diploptera punctata. The sequence continues at coordinate 1,652,144 of JASPKZ010001970.1, read as the reverse complement.
ACTCGGGTTGCCAGAGTGGACAATGAGGATTCTACTGGCCACGCCACGGCGACAGACATTCATTAAATCCATATAAATTTATATATATATATTTTTTTTTTCAAAATAATAAATAATTGTAAAATAATAACATCTTTGTTGGAAAAATTTGCGTTTATTATTGACAAATGACTAACATTAACAGTGTGGGCAATGTTTATTAGTTGAAACAACAGGAGTCCTTGAGAACAACATTATTGATAAAATGGCCGCAAGTACGTATTTATTGTTTTATATTGTTTCAAATAAAGTTCACTTCATTTAAAATGCAGTGATTTGTAGGAGTTGAGTATCACAACTCTCTTATAGCCTATGTTCATTCCGGGAATGTCCTGAACATTTTACAAAAAGCCCCATCACAATCGGATTAACGGTATGGCCGCGCATAAAGTACAATCAAACAAACATTCATTTTTATATATTAGATTTTAAATATAATATTTGTTCTAATTAAGAAAGCGTAGTCCATCACTTTAGTCTCGGAGTAGCGTCGCTGCCTCGTACACAGCGGGCTGGGGTTCGATCGCTGTCGGAACAAGTTTCATGGTTGATGGTTTTATTCGGAGTGTTTGCACATCTGTAAGACATCTCAGAACACTAAGGTCCAAACGGTACCCAAAACATTATTTGCCCATCATAATCACATTTGCCATGTTTAGTAAGAATATGTTATTTTGTCTCGGATGGGAACTGTAATATTGAGCTGATCACTCATTCGGGGAGACCTTCCATGTGGTCAAAAAGTATGAAAATATGTGTATGGTCCATATTTTAAAATCCCTCTCCCAAGAGGCCGTGCTACTGTAAGACCTGGGTAGCGCGTGGCATGCAAAAAGTGCCTATAAGGAGAGAGATGAAATTAAGTTAATGGAATGGAATTAAGAAGTACATAATGAACACAAAGTGAGAGAGTATCAACGGAGAAAATAATTAACAATATAAAAGGTAAAGTGATCCCACTACAGGCCTCAGGAGGCCCTTGAGGTAGTAGGAGGTTTAGGGCTCCCACTTTTTCTGGACAATCGGCACTTGATGTCAGCCGGGTTCTTAGCCCTGCGTGACGGCCGCTTTTACCCCCTGAACAAGTGTCTGGTACTCATTCCGTTATAGGCTGAGTCGACCCCAGGGTCATGGTGCCGCCAGAAGGTTTGAGTCAGTTTAAAAATCCTGACCCCACCGGGACTCGAATCCTCGACCTCCCCGGTTTGTAGCGCAGTGCCTTAATCACTATACTACGGCGTGCCCCAATTAACAATATATTGAAATAATAATAATTTACTGAATTGCTTCATAATTCATCATTTGAATGTAAATATTCTGTTTACAAGTCATTCTGAAATAATTAAATTCTAAGAAAGTTAGGTCTTTGTCAGAGGATTCTCTTCTACAGAGAATTGTTAAGAATATCACAAGCGTATGATTACCTGCCGCTCAAACCTAGGTGCGCACATCTATCATCAATTAAATTATTTTGTAATCACAACAATTTATAACCTTTACTTAAATGTATATATAAATTCTCATTCATTATTTATTTACTTTTATTTTGTGGATTGTCAACCGCAGTGGTCACGAGGTAGCGTCACTGTATTGTAAGTAGATGGTCCGGGTTCGATCCCAGGTCGGAACAAGTTTTCTGGGTGATAGTTTTTTTCGGAGTTTTCCTCACCTGTAAGACAAACGTCAGAAAAATTTAAAGCTCAAATGGTCGCCGCACATCATCTGACCGTCATAATCATCATTATAATATCACCATATGTAGTATGAATGTGTGTGATTGGTCTGTTTCATCTTAATTTTGTGTTGTCTCGGAGGAGGCCCTGACATTTAGATGATCGCTCATTCGGGGATGCCCTCCAAGTCCTCGTGCGGTTAAAAAAAAAGTAGGGTGCATGATCCACAGTTAGAGTGCCTCTTCCGACAGGTTGTGCCACTGTAAAGACAGGGTGGCAAGTAGCACGTAAAAGTACCATAAGGACAGATGTTAAACTGCATTAATGGAATGGAATCTTTAAAAACCTCCAGCGCGACAGGCCTAGAAGGCCCTTGACATACCAGCCTGTTGGTGGCCTCAAATCCACATGTGTTAATCACAGAGAATCATCTAGCCAGCCAGCCAGTGTAGGGGTGTCATGTGGTCAGCATGTCGGGTCCCCCAGCCGTTATAGCAGCTCTTCTCAACCTGGAGTCGCAACAAATTGTAGCTACTGAAATGTCTCATGATGCACCGGTTCTATACTGGCCGACTTTCCATGAGACAATTTCTTCCCCCATGAGGACTGGAACCAGGGCAAGTCTTGTAACTCTACGCCAAGGCTTCTTGTCTTAACTACTCGGATACGGCGCGGGACGGATTGGAATATTGCGGATAATTAAATACAATAAGTTTCGTGTTTGATGTGTTAATACGAGGGCGGATCGGAAAGTAACGCACAATAATTTTTTTCTGCCTTGGTATTGCAGCTAGAATGTTGAAATTTCACAGAGATATAGTTTGAAGTTTTCACTACAGATGGTATTCTTTTCTCAGGTGCACCTCTTGCGAGAGAAGCTTGAACTATGCAACAAAGATGGCGCGCATGCTACAGTCGTCCACCTGTGAGGAACAGAGAAGTGTTGTTCGATTTTTGTGGGCCAAAGGGCATAAACCCAGTGAAATTCACAGGGACATGCGTGGCGTGTATGGGATGATTGTATGGACCGTAGCAATGTCTCCAGGTGGTGCACATTCTTCCAAGAGGGACGCGTGAACCTTAGTGATTCGCCACGCTCCGGCCGGCCGACAACAGCAGCAATCCCGCAGAATGTCAGAGGCATTGAGGCGGCAATTCTGAACGACCGGCGTGTGCAACTGCGAGCCTTATCGCTGAAGTTCAACATTTCCTATGGTGCGGTGTACGATATTGTTCATGAAAATTTGAAATTCCGTAAAGTTAGTGCTCGCTGGGTGCCTAAGAACCTGACAGACGACCACAAGGGCCAGCGAATGATGGCAAGCTTGGACCACTTAACGCGGTACACCGCACAAGGACATGACTTTCTGGAAGGAATCGTCACAGGTGATGAGTCGTGGGCGTACCACTACACGCCCGAAACAAAGCAGGCATCAGCAGTGCGCAGATGGCTACACTCCAACCAAACGGACTTCTACGAACAGGCCATATTGAAACTGGTAACACGATGGGAAAAATGTGTTGAGAAAGTTGGTGACTATGTCGAAACGTAGGTAAAAGATGTAAGTTCGTTTGTGATTTTTGTCCTTTTTTTTACTATTAAACTTAAAAAAAAATTATTGTGCGTTACTTTCCGATCCGATCCGTCCGTCACAGGTGGACGACTGTAGCATGCGCGCCATCTTTGTTGCATAGTTCAAGCTTATCTCGCAAGAGGTGCACCTGAGAAAAAAATACCATCTGTAGTGAAAACTTCAAAGTATATCGCTGTGAAAGTTCAACATTCTAGCTGCAATACCAAGGCAGAAAAAAATTATTGTGCGTTAATTTCCGAATAAGTCGTTTTACAACACGTAGACTAACCTAAATATGGACATATCGTTGATTCAACTGTATTTTTTACTTCGTATTATTTTGAGTAGCTTTAATATCCAGTTCATATCGCGTCTTGGTATTTTTATGTGCAGCAATTGGTCTGTATGTTTTATATTATCAAAATCTGAAGGAATATTGCCACTGATCTAGATCTTATGAAAACATTTTAGAAAAAATAAATAAATCATCGATCCTACTTAGTAGACATCTAGGCCCTGCCGTCCACCCCTTGGGATACCTCGGTCGTCATGACCATACTCCGAAGTCCTAGTTCTAGTCCTCCCTATCCTAACTTCGCGTCCACGTTCAAGTTCTCGGTCCTGTACACCAACACTCCAGGGAGAGAGTGTTGGAATTTGCACTTCTGGGCAATTGATGAGCTACATAGTACATCAGGTCGCTCAATCCTGATGACCCCACAGTTGGTCCACGGGCTCCATGAGCCTAGCCGGGAGGACTGCTGTCGCAGATCCACCGACCATTCCCCTGTTCTGCCTCCAGGGACGTGTCCTTCAGCCGTTGTGAGACCGGCTAGGGCTACAAGCCCAACCCTACTTAGTAGACACCGAAAGTATATATATATATATATATATATATATATGACATGAAAAGAAAAATAAATGCCTAAGTCGGCATTTGAACCCGCTGCCTCTCGTGTACATTGAGAATAATATATACAAAAGAAAAATAAATGTTTGTGTTAGAATTCCTGAGTAGCTCAGTTTGTTAGAGAGCTAACGTATAAAGTTAGAAATCTCGGGTTTAAACCCCGACTCAGGAATTTATTTTTCTTGTCATGTCATAATTGGCCTTCATTGCTAAATGTCAAAAATATTGTTATAAAATATATATAGGCCTATATATATATATATATATAATTGAGTATCTTTGGGTGTGTGTGTGAAAGAGTGAGAGAGAGTGTGTGTTTCAATGCTTTAGCGGCGATAGTTTTTATATTAATTTGGAACCTATCAAACTCGGCAAATATGGTAAGGTCGAATTCGTTAACTAACAAAATCGGACCATTATGAGGGGGGGTTTTCTTGAAGCGAAAATTTACAATTCGATGAATCGGTCACATTTTCGACTTTTAGCAATATGTTCCTGAAATAAAACGAGAAAGTTTCTCTCTAAATATCAGCGAAATCCGACATTTGGAGTAGAGATATATTCTGAAATCAGGGAAATGTGTCCACATATTTGACTTGCTGATGACGTCTCTTAATTTTCGCAGTATCAGCGTGACAGACGTTTAGATATCCGTCATATATTTTGAAACAAGACGATTATGACATGGATATCTGTGATGACCAGATATTGTTCGTTAGTCCCACGTCGTAGCCGAATGGTTAGGGCAATATGCCTTAGCCAGAGCTACGGGACTTGAACTGGTTCCAGTCTCCATGGAGGAAGAAATATTCTCTTGGAATTTCGGCCAGTATGGGACCGGTGGCCACCCAGCACCGTGAGGTATTTGGGTAAAAAGGTAAAGTGATCCCACTACAGGCCTCAGGAGGCCCTTGGGGTAGTAGGAGGTTAAGGCTCCCAATTTTTCTGGACAATCGGCACTTGCTGTCAGCCCTGCGTGACGGCCGCCTTTACCCCCAGAACAAGCGTCTTGTACTCATTTGCGTTAGAGACTGGACCCCAGGGCCATAGTAACGCAAGAAGGTTTGGGTCAGTTTTAAAAATCCTGACTCCACCGGGACTCGAACCCTTGACCTTCCGGCTTGTAGCGCAGTGCCTTAACCACTACGCTACGGCGTGCCCCGATATTTCGGTAGCTAAAATAAATAGTGGCTCCACGTTGAGAAAACCAGCTATAACGGCTGGGGGACCCAATATGCCAACCACATGTCACCTCTACACTGACTTATCGTCTACCTCTGTGATTAACACATTACATGTGAGACCAGGAGCTGGCTGGTAGGCCAAGGGCCTTTTAGGAGGAAAGATGATGTTCGTCAAAATACTTGGGACTTGAAGTGTCTTGACATCTGTTTCACAGGTAAAATTAATAAAATATGTTCTCTTCAACAAAATCTGAATGACGTGTAATAACTTTGTTTTTAAAAGTAACAAATAAATCGTAGCCACTGAATAACGATCATCAAGACGAGTGCAATATGTAGACTAAGACATTTTCTTATTAAGAAATAATATAAGCCTACCGTTGTTTCCAAAGTGAAAATATAAATTTTACTATCTAACTCACTGGCACTATCGAACTCCTAGGTTCATGGCCGCGCGGACACAAACTCTCCGTACATTCCTATCCTGAGCTAATGTTTTCCAAACATTCCCTGTATAATCTACCTCCCTCAAATCATAGTTAATGTTATTTTCCCTGCTCATTCTTGGTCTACCAACTGGGCGTTTTCTCTCTGTTTTTTCTACAATAAGCTTCCATGCACGTATTTCATTCCCCATTCGTGCCACATGTCCTGCCCACCGCAATTTACGAGACATAATTGTTCTTATTATATCTGGCTTCCTATAAAGACCATGTAGTTCATTGGTATTGTAGTCTTCTCCATTCACCTGTCTATTTATCTCTCTTGGTCCAAACATTTTCCTAAGAACTTTATTCTCAAATACTCGCAATCTCCTTTCCTCCCTTAAAGTAAGAGTCCATGTTTCGTATCCATATAATGTAACTGGTAGAATAACAGTTATATATATATTTTCAGTTTAATGTTTTTCAAAGGAGTTGGGACGTCAAGAGTCCCTGTAATGCATAATAGCACGCATTTCCAGAATTGAGCCGATGTTTAATTTCTCCTCATTCCTATTGGTGATTATTGTTCCTAGGTATTTGAATTCAGCCACTTCCTCAAAATTTCCCTCATTTTTAATTAGCTGTCCATTTCAGCATAATTCATACTTTTAAAGTTCATTACGAAACACCATTGAGGTCACTATATAAAAATTAAAAACATAAAATAGATATCTCAGTCGTCCAGAACTTTATAATCCTGTAAAATACGAAGAACCACTTTCGGAAAATATGTTCCGTCTTCTACCTATATATTGGTACCAATATACAAGCAAAATATGGAAAATATCTTCTGAAAGGCCTTCTTCATATTTTACACCATTATAAGATTGAGGATGATTGAGATTTCAGATACCGGTACCAATTTTATATTTCTTGATGTTTACATAGTGCGATTAATATTAATTTTACAGGAAGTGCGTTTTACCATACTGTAAATATTCTGAAAAGAGTGTAAAAGAGTGTTTTTATAGAAAACGCAATATATCAAAATGCTTTTTGACATTCGATTCGAGAATACTATAACTACATATATAAAACCATCACAAGAGAGGGATTCTCACTAGTCGAAGCTATATACCACATATTTCAATTAGATCAAGGTCATATTGAAGAGTAAATCCCCCTGTTTCCTCATGTTCTAAAACTCAGCGCAGGGTTATATGATACAACGTGAGATCTATCTCAATCCATGGAACTACGGAAGTAAATAGAATCAACATGGTAGCTAATGAAAATACGTATAGTTTAGCCGATGGTAGATGAAAGAACTGACGAAACATGTTACAAGGTAAATAACAATCATGTGGAGCTTTAATGCATTTCCCACCACTTGAAACATGTTATTACTGACTTTACAGCTGTGTTCCTCAGTTTTTGTTCATATATTCTATTCTATATTAATTATTCTAGTGCATCCAATGAAACTGTAACTGCAATATCCATGGACTCTTACTTTAAGGGAGGAAAGGAGATTACGAGTATTTGAGAATAAAGTTCTTAGGGAAATTTTTCGACCAAAGAGAGATGAACAGACAGGTAAATTGAGAAGACTACAATAACAGTGAACTACATGGTCTTTATGGGAAGCCAGATATAATAAGAACGGTTAAGGCTCGTAGACTGCGATGGACAGACCATATGGCACGAATGGGGAATGAAAGACGTGCTTCTTGTAGGAAAACCAGAAGGAAAACGCCCAGTTGGTAGACCAAGAATGGGGTGGGAGAACAACATTAACTATGATTTGAGGGAAGCAGATTATACAGGGAATGATTGGAAAACATTAGCTCAGGATGCGGATGTATGGAGAGCTTATGTCCGCGCGGCCAAGAACCTATGGGTTCGATAATGCCAGTTAGTTAATAATAAAAAGTTTCTGCCTTTACATTCACAGGATATATTCAAATAAATTGTCTATTGTTATGTAGAGAGTTATGATGTTCCTTGAAAAATATAAATGCCGGCAAAATATTTGTCATATTTTGAACCAGAAGTAAAACAATTCTATTCAATTGTACTATTTTTATTTACTACTATATTTTATAACTTTGTAACTCCAACAATTTGAGTTGATCACTCATTCGGGGACCTCCATTCCCGAGTGTTGTCTAAAAAAATGTGTGTGATCCATAGTTAAAATCCCTCTCCCGACAAATCGTGTAAGACGAGAGATTAAACTGCGCTAATGGAATGGAATAACTTTAACGATACTTATTTTCGAGCAGAACATCTATGTTCAACTCACTTTGTTTACATTAGACGATGGCAGCGTCCACACTTCGATCAGTAACTTAGCGACTTACAACTACAGTACAATAGCTATTCAGAAATTAGTTATTATCAGCGTGCAATAATACTGAGCAGCAAAAAATATACTTTTTTTGTCTCAGAAAGAAAAATTTGTGATTCTGATAGTATTTTTTCACCTAAATTCAAATATGATATCGGGTTTTCTCCATCACGCAAGGTTTCCGAGAGACATATATTTATAATTTCAAACACTTTAATATTTTATACATTCGTAACTACACAATATTCGAACATTCGGACTCACCTAGAAAGTAAGAAATGACCATTTTCTGCAATATTTCGCCTGTGGAGCCCTATTGAAGGTCCAACAATAATTATTATAATCGGCCAGCATATTAGTATTCCATATGCCTTGATATCTATTTTCCATAGCTTAAATCAGTTGAGTTAGCTCATTTTGGTCTATTTTACAATGGACAAATGGACGAAAAAACGCTTATTAAAAATATATTATTTGAATCGATTAATTGAATTTGAAATGAAAAAACTGTGGATGATGGAGAAATTCCGAATACATATTTGAAAACACAATAAAAAAACTGCATTAAGTACAACCTGGTACTCATGAGACAAAAATCATGTCGACCAGTGTTATCTAAATTGATTTTTATGCGGAATACCTATGTTCAACTCACTTTGTTTACTTCGGACGATAGCAGCAATCCACGTTCGGTCAGTAAATTAGCGATCCACAACTACAGTATAATATTCAGAAATTAGTTAACATCAGCCTGCAATAATCTTCTCGATCGGGAAGTAAGTTCGTAACTTGTAAGTCTAGTTATGTCCCTAGTTGTAATAGCTATCTGTTACAGTAATTCATACCTATTTGAGAAGTAATTACAATTAGGCTGAGAAATGTGCGTTATTCTCTAGTTGAGTATCAATGGATTATACGGCTTACATCGGTTCACGTAAATAGCAGCAAGAATGTATATTCTGATAATGAGAATCTTATCACAACATTCTATATCAAAACTCTAAATGTATAAATACTGGAACGAATTTGTAACATAATTAAGAATCATTATGCATCGTACATTCCTCCACAAAACTTTTAAAATTTGAATTTTCAACTAGTTAATTTTTGTTATGTCGGAAGTATCTGTGACGTACATACAGGGTGTTGAAAAAAAACACCGACAACGAAAGTGAAGTAGTAAATTGAGATATGTTGATCATTTTTAATTAGGAACGAGATTCCGGAAATGATGCGTTTGCAGAGTATGACTACTTAATTAAGTCTCTAGATTAGAGTTACTTTGAAGGGTTTCAAGACTCGTTACGTGACAACACAATCACAGATACGGAACCTGTGGCTGCAACATGACGGAGCTTGAGCTAACTTTTTTGCCAAATTGAGGAGACATTTGGGTATCACCTCACCTCCGTTGTCGGTGTTTTTTTGCAACACCCTGTATACGCCATAAGAACTTACGATATAACGCATAACACTACACATTTCTCAGCTTTTTTCTCGTTTTTCTTTCGCTTACACTATTCTCCCCCCTTTTTTTACCTTATTCACACATACAAACACAAAGACAGGATATACACCCATGGTGGAGATTTAAAATCCCGTACCTCGCCGGGAATCGAACTCGGGTCGTCGGACTCTATACTTTAACAACCTTTAGAAACGTACTGAAGCTTAGTGTACAATTAAATATATAATCAATCCCTATTCAGTAACCTTGTTAAAATTCCATTAATCTCTACACCTTAACACTATTTATATTTAAGAACTTTTCATCTAATTTAAATCTAAGTTGCCAGTCTTTTAATAGTTGTACCGAAATTCCGTGGATTATTTCGGAAAAAAAATACTTCTATACTTTAAACGCTTTTTACATTATCTTTGTCGAATTAGGCCTATTGTATGTTTTCATAATATCCTGTTAGTTTGATTGGTAACTTTAACGTTTTGTACTGCAGCCCTGTGGTTCATCGTGATACCAGTGGGTGCACCCTCGAACTTGAAATTTTTACCAGGGATATGCTTTTGATATTTGTGGGTTAAATAACATAGCAAATGATTCTCAGAGACGCGAATGAGGAGTCCAGAAACGGAAACATTAACCATACACCACAATGACCGATAATATAAAATGTATATACCTTTTTTATATTTTTATACTCCAACTTCCTCAACTTAATATTTCATGTGTTATATCTTCGTGAAGCTATTCGAAGTTTTACTTCATCTTCACGACTCTTTGCTGTAGTTTCATGTAGTGTTAATTTAATATTAAAATATTCTAAATATATTTTTGCCTGACTGGCTGAAGAATTCGTACATATAATATTCATTTTTTAAATCACGCCTTGAGGTTATATCTTTCATTATACAATTTATATACCTTTTTTATATTTTCATGAAGGAGAAGTAAAACTTCGAAAAGCTTCATGAATATATAATACATGAAATATTAAAGTTGAGGACGTCGGAGTATAAGAATATAAAAAAAGGTAAATACATTTTATAATAATAGATATAACCTCAAAGGTGTAATATAAAATTTAAAAAATGAATGTGATAAGTATATGACCAATATGTCCTAAATGAAAACTCATGGAACCAGTCCGAACACTAAGCCTAAGAAAAAAAAGCTCTTACAAAAATGTAAATTACTTTACTGTTTTTATAACATTATATCCCATAATTTTATGAAAGAATATAAAGAATGTGCAGAACATATTACGATTTTTGACAGAATTCGCGATGGAAATACAGTTTTTTTCTTCTTAATTTTATTTTTAAATAATTTTAAAGTATATTCTGGAAATAAGAGATTCAAACTCTGTACAAAGTGTATATATATATATTCTTCATTCGTCCCGCGCCATAGCAGAGTGGTTAAGTCAAGATGCCTTGGTGTAGAGCTATGGGACGTAAGCTGGTTCGAGCCTCCGTGGCAAAATAAATGTTACCATGGAATTTCGGCCATTATGGGACCGGTGCACTCAGCATCGTGAGGAATTTGTGTAACTACAATAAGTAGCTGTTCCAGGTTGAGTTAACCAGCTATAAGGACTGGGGGATCCGACTTGCTGATCATATGTAACATCTACATTGGCTGGATGATCGTCTACGTCTGTGATCAACACATGTAGATATGAGGCCAGTAGCCGGCCGGTAGGCCAAGGGCCTCAAGGCCTGTCTCGCCATGGAAAGAAAGAAGCAAGAAAATCCTTTCATCTCCTTTGAAATCTACATGATAATTAAAAATAGTCCAAATAGCTGAGATCGATTTTATCATGATATTAATTGTGACCCTTTGCTTATATTTTCATTTTATTTCTATTACGGTTAAGTGGGAGTATTGTACAGGATCTAAAAAAATCTTAAGAAAAAGGTGCAGGAACATACATAAGATACACAACCCCTATAAAATTTACCTCTGGTTTTGTTTTATAAAAATATTATTTATTTTGTCCCACACCAAGCAGTGTACGGCATCATGCTTTGCCACAGAGCTACGGGATTTGTGCTGGTTGTAGTCCCCATGGGGAATAGATTTTCTCATGGAATTCTGTTCAATATGGGACCGACGTCAACCCAGAATCATGAAGAATTTGGGTAACGAAAGTATGTAACGATTCCAGGTTGGGAAAACCAGGTGTAATGACTAGAAGACTCGATATGCTGACTACATGTCACCACTATTAATGGCTGGATGATGGTCCACCTCTTTAATTAAAACATGTGGATGTGAGACCAGCAGCCTGCGGTAAGCGAAGGGCCTTCGAGGCCTATTGTTTCACGATTTTTTTCATAACCACTAATGTAACACAAAAATAAAATCATTACTCTACTAATGAGAGTGGATTTTATAGAAACTGCCCCCTTCAACTTTGAAGCCAAAAAAAATACTTTCTCTTAAAAAATCCAATAAACACAAAAATAAAATGAAATGTTTACTTCAGAACTGAAGACATTAATTTGTGGTCAGCAAATAATTGACCTCCTGAAACGATAATGCTTCTTCAGAATATAGTTCCCAGCGTATACGAGGAGATTCTCCAAATTCTGTTTCCCCTGCTGAATTGAACGGATAAAGTCATTATCTACGACTCAAGTGATCCGTCCTCACGCTTCTAGACTCAGAATGACACGCAAATGTTGCGTCGTTGCACTTTTCGCTGATCATTCATGCGAGCGACGTCTGAATAGACTTCAAGCGCGCTGTAATCGGTTGAGATGTAATCGTGTCGCAGGAAATTACTTTCGTCCAATCGTAATTAATGTAAAGGTCGGTTAAATAGGGCCTCAATTAGTGAAAATAGAGTTCATTATACACTTACTTTTACACGCTAATGAGTTTATGTATTTCATCTATTAAGTTTATAGTAAATAAAAATATAAATATGTCTCACTTTCGACTTGCTGCCATGTCACTCACGACATATAGGCCTATAGGAAAATAAGCTGAACAATGTCTGATTGATCAAGATACACCAAAAGAGAAACCAGGGCACGATTTGGACTATAAGAGACATAGGATGGACGAATGGATGAATGGATGCTTGTCTCATTTATCTTTTACGGTTTTATAATATGGCCGAAAAATATAACTTTACAGTACCATTAATAGTACTATTCACAAAAAACGAACACAATTTTCAACAATATATGAATAAACCTTGATGAATGTAATAAATAATTTTACAAGTAAATAGGAATGCCAGTATAAAGTAATAGGGGTATAATTAGATCGTATCAATAATTTTATTATATCGCTAAATAAAAATGAATTATTTCATGTTACAGAAATCTAGTTTAACTGTAATTAAAACATTTGCATTTCATTTTGTCAATTGACAGTAGGCTACTGATCTGTATTGATCGATGCAACTTTCATTTACCACTTATTGCTTACATAATTAACACTGAGAATGGTTCACTTATCCGTGAGTTTGTGGATTGAATAATATTTTGTCAGCACATATTTTAGCTAAGGTATACTACAATCATTCGTATACTATATTAAATAAGTACTAATGATTTCAACATTATATACGAGCAGTTCATTTTGATATTTTTAGGTGTCGATTTTTCTATCTTTGTGAAATATGATATATGTTATGTTAATATCTATTTATTAAATACATTTAAAAAAGTGAGGTAATTTGAAATAAAATGTATTGCCTTGCAAGGATTAAAATGTTTTAAGAATTCATTTCGAAATTTCAGCCTCAGCTCTACTTATGTCTTAAACATCTCAACCCAATCGTTAAGTCTCGACTTTAATTCTTATAAAATAAATAACCCCTGCATCAAAACAATTAGTTGCATTCTCTGTTTTCTCCGTTCTGCTTTTAAAGATATAATGAGTGGACAGTCATCGCTGTGATCGACATGGTAACAATTAATGAAACACATATAGGCCTAATAATAATAATAATAATAATAATAATAATAATAATAATAATAATAATAATAATAATAAATAGGTAAGTAGCACTCGAAGGAGCATTAAGTTTTAGGTTTATGATTTGTCTTTTATCAGTTCGTTCAACGATCCCGTCCATTTTCTGCATTGTTTGTAATGGTATCGCTCGCATTTTTGTTCACATATCTTGCATTCACACGAGTCACTCGGTTGGTGGAATTTTGTATTTTTGCACATTTTATGGTGATATCCATGTGTTGCTAGGACTATGATTGCGTGCCTTTGTGGTTGGCTGCTTCCGGTCCACTCCCTGTTCACCATGGCGTCTGAGGCGTAGAACTCTTCGTCGATCTCTTTTTCCTTCTGTTTCTTTTTTCGGTGACTTTCTTATATGGCTCCGTTGCAGTAATATCCTTTGTCTCAAGTCGTCTAGGAAGTAGATTTCTTTGGTTAGCATATAGGCCATTCTATTTGGTGTGTATTTACTTGTACCTAATGCCTTTTTTTATGTATCTTGCTTTCACTTTTTCTAACCTCTCCAAAACGCTGGTCGAAACACATTTAATAACGCAAAAAATGATCGTAATAATAAAACAATTTAACAAGTAATTCAACCCAAAATTTCAATCTGTTTCAGAGTGAATACATTTAACAATTAAGATCCCTTTTTTTTTGTTGAAGGGGAAATAAAATAATCCTCAATACTTTTTCCATATTTTGCAATATTTTCAATTATTTGGGATTTTAAGGCCTTTGAGGATATTTTTCCTACGTATGAAGGTAAGAAAATCCCTCTCAAATTTTTTGAAAGTGTATCAGTGTTTAAAATTTGACGAAATTATAATATTATATAATGTAAGCAGATTATTGAGAAGAAATCAAGAATTGTAACAAGTCCATTTGAGAGGATACTGGGCTTGAAATGACTAAGACCGAGATTTGAGCCAAATCATGTGATCAGATATATACGAGTAAAATGATCAATTGACAATAACAAATCTCCACTATACATACAAATAATTTTATTTCATTTCATTAATTATTGATATGACGTGCTTCTGATGTGCATATTTTAATTATTCGAAAAAATGATTGTAAAAACTTACTACTTGTCTAATTAAATGGCTTGTTGAACCCGTAGCTGCCTGCAATACCGCATTCACTGACACTCCATTAATCGCTATTGTCATTCTACTGAAACCAGTTAATATATCTACGATATGAAGTTCCAACAGAGATATAACAATTATTATAATCGCTAACTCAGGGCACTATCGAATCCTTAAGTTCATGGACGTGCGGATATAAACTCTCCATATATCTCCATCCTCAGCCAACGTTTTTCTATAATGTACCTCATTCAAATCATGGTTAGCATATTCTCCCACCTAACTCTTGACCTACCTACTGAGAATATCCCTCTGGTTTTTCTGCAAGGAGTTTTCATGCCAATCTTTCATCCTCCATTCGTGCCATATGTCCTGCCCATCGCAGTCTACGAGTCTTATCTCTTCATATTACATTTTTCTCCCATAAAGTTTGTGTAGCTCACTCTCTTCTGCATTCACCTGTCTGTTCGTTTATCTATTATTGAAAACATATCGTAAGAACTGAATTCTCAGATAATGGTAACCTTTCTCCTCCCTTAAAGTAATAGCCCATGTTTCATATCCACTGTAAGAGACATGGTTTAGACATGTACAAATATTTTTCTTTCCAAGGTGTTTATTACGATACTTTTAAAATTCATGACGAAATACCATTCTAATATTTGTAATATAAACATAGAATACCTGAGATCTCAGTCTTCCTCAACTTTGGATTTGGGGTGTGGAGTACTTTCGAAGCATATGCTTCATCTTCGGTTTGTAACTCGGTACTCAGTTACAAGCTGAAGATGAAGCATATGCTTCGAAAGTACTCCACAACCCAAATCCAAAGTTGAGGAAGACTGAAATACCAATTATTCTATTTTTATATTATAAATATGTATTAAGAGTCCAGCTCTCACAATCATTAGTAGTAGGACTTTATTATACTAAAAGTAAGATATTTAATATATTATTAACAAATATAGGTCGCACGGGCAGTAAACCGTACCTGCTGTTGACAGCCTGTTACAATAAAGTAATAATTGGAAATAGAATAAAGAAAAACAATAATATTACAATTACATAAAGAAAACAATAACATTATACATTTATTAAGTTATATATAATGTTAATCGGCAGCGGTGGACTAGTGGTTATGCTCCTTGCCTCTGGTCCCGAGGGTCGCGGGATCAAACCCGGCCGGGGTCGATGAATTTTTTTAGGATGGAAAAATCCAAGGAACAAGTCCTCCGGGAGGGACTTTAAGCCGTGGGTCCCGAGTCTGAAGATTTTCAGGCTCGTAAAATATCCTTAAGACTGAATGAAAAGGCCTCTAAGCAAAATTTACCGAATTTTCCCGTCCTAGTGCTACCTCGGTTTCCTAGATGTCAGTATGAGGCGGAACGCTGACCATTGACCACTCAAATGACATCTATACGAAAACAAGTGTAACTAAATTAGTATGATTCAAATACTTCCCTGTAGGGGGAGAGCGCATAAATCTCTGTTAAGGGAAACATGGGCTTACATGATACAAGAAGATAATTATTAAGAATTAATGGTATTGCATTTTCATAAAATGTATTTATTCATGAATGGGTGTTGTTCTTAATTTCCGCGTTTTGTCCAGACATTTACCCAAGTTTATCCTATTTTCTGGATTTACCATTAACTCGTAGCATGCCAATCTTTCACGATTTGAATTTAGAAATCTTTCCGGTAATAACTGACGCCTCCAATATTCGAAATCATTACATTTTCCTAATACATCTCGCATTCAGAGCTCCCACACATTGGACATATTCGCATATCGTGATCGTTGCTAATTTTTAGAAATGTCCATGCCCCTAGCCTAAATCAAGCAAGCCCTGATCTCTCTTCCTAGGTTGAGTATATAAGATTCCTTTCCAAGCATGTTCTAGGTCTCTTTGTAAACACAGTGAGCGTTTTCCACCACATTCGGCGAAATATCTTGTTGGTTTATATCTAAGTACCTCCTCCTTATTTTTCTCCACACGTTCTTGCGATTTTCAGTCCCTTTTTCCCATATCCAGCCCATCCCAATCTTTTGGAGTTCTTTCCTAACCTCGTCTGCCCAAAATTTCACATCTATGTTTCTAATTTGGTGGTCTAACAAATTGCTCTGAGTATTGTTTGTTCGCCTTGGATTATCCGCAATCAGTACTTGAGTACACGAATTTTGCAGTTTATGTCGTCCTGGAATGACTCAAATTCATATAAAATTCCACAATTAGAAACGGCCTTATTAAGTCCTGTAATATATTTTAGGAAATGCGTATATACCTTATTTAGTATTTCCGTTCTTTGGAAACCCCAAACCTCACTACCATAGTGCATTGCTGGTCTGACCATCGCTCCGTACATTTTTTTTTCTAATGTGCTGACTGGAATATCAGGCACTCGACCCAGAAAACCGAGTACACTGTCAAGTTGCCCCCTCCCTTTAATTAATGCTACATCAATATCTCACAACCCTAATAAAATACTGGTCTAATAATAGTCTTATACAGCTTTAGATTGGTTTTCGATGTACCTCTTTTTGATTTGAAAGCTGACAGTAGGGAGAAGTAGGTTTAATTTAAATGTTTACCTATTATATATATATATATATATATATATATATATATATATTGTGTTAAGAACATTCATTACTAATATATGATTGAACTAATAATTTAAAATGGATATGCAGAGTAGAGTACTCTGTATTTGAAGCTCGTTTAGCTAATCTACAATGGAATTATGTAGATGTATCGTCACTAATTTAATATGTATATGACATTATTTTGCGTATATGAATTTACATTAAATTAACAACTGAATTTATATACAATCCACTGCACTGGCAAAAGCAATTATTTATTTATTTAACAGTTTCATTTGTATGCATTCTACAACAATGGTCTGTGGCCCTAAATAAATTACAATTATTAACAGCATAACAGCGCAATTTAGTACAAGATTCACATTATATTACTTTCAGTATATGACCATAGTATTAATGGTGCACATTCAGTTAATTTAAAGAGAGAAGATAATCATATGCCCAGAAATATTATGGTTTACTACAATATTCAATATCCAATTATCCTCTCTGTGGAAATACAGAGAAATTACAACAACGACCCAAACTCTGCATTTTCGAATTTAATGTTAAGTTCACTAACACGACCTGGAAAGTCACTGTTGAGATAACAAGTAGCATGAAGGGCTTCTTAAACATATATTTGGGGACGATTCTTCGTATTTTTCCCAAAATATTATTCCAATTAAAACACATGAAACGAATGGACAATCTGTCAATATCTAAATGAGAACAGGAGGAAATTGAGATGGAGACCTGTTGACCATACTATTAGTAAAAATCGGGATACTTTGAGAGTCAAGTCCTATTTTGGAACTATGAAGGGAGAAGAAAACGGTAAGATTACAACTGTCTTAGAGAAAGAATGTGGAAGAGGAAGTATGAAGGGAAGAAGCGGCATTAGCTATCCGTAGCTAATGCTTTCCAAACATTACTTAATACTTAATACAGGCTTTCCACTTTACAGCAGTTTGCCATTGATTCCTGCTTTCCACAGATTCCTATCTTCCCATTGTCCATCTTCCATACCCCTCTTCATCATGGCATCATATATTCCCTCATACCATGCTCTTCTACTTCTCCCCCTCTTCCTTCTGCCTGGTACCATCCAATCCAACACCTGTTTAGGCCACTGATCTTCCGGCATCCGTTGTACATGTCCATACCATTGTAGAGCTCTCTTTGTTATCCTATCGATAACAGTTTCTTGTGCATCCATTTCTTGTCTGATATATGTATTTCGAATATGTTGTAGCCTGGATATTCTCATACTTCTCCGTAATCCATCCATTTCTGTCGCCAAGATTCTTTTCTGCATCCTTTCATTTATTGTCCAGCTTTCTGATCCATATGTAAGTATACTTTCTATTATTGTCTGTATAATCCCTTTTTTTGTTTTTCTGGTCAAATTTCTATTCCATAAAAGACCATTCAGGGATCTAATCGCCTTCCTTGCACAATTTATTCTGTTAATAATATATTTTTCACAAGTACCAGATTTATCTATTATAGATCCAAGATATTTAAATTCTTCAACACGTTTAATTATCATATTATTTATTTGTAGGTCTTCTGAATTTCCTCCAATTACCATATATTCTGTTTTAATATAATTTATCTTCAGTCCACCTACCTCAAATGCATCTACCAACTTTCTGATCATATATTCTATATCTTCTTTATCTTGTTCTATTATAATTTCCAAACATTCATTGTATAATTTACCTCCCTCAAATCATGGTTAATGTTATTCTCCCACTCCTTTATTGGCCTATTGGATGCTATAACTACTACTACTACTACTACTACTACAATATTTAATAATCGCGACTTATCAAAATGCAAGACCATCAATTCTTAATAATAATATTAATAATACATAATTAATGTATAATGTTGTTATATTTTTATGTAATTGTAATATTATTGTGTTTTCTTTATGTAATTGTAATATTATTGTTTACTTTTTGTTTTTCTTTATACTATTACGAATTATTACTTTATTGTAACGGACTGTCAACAGCACGTACGGCTTACTGCCCGTGCGACCCATATTTGTAAACAATATTGTAAATATCTAACTTTTAGTCTAATAAAGTCCTACTACTACTACTACTACTACTACTACTACTACTACTACTACTACTACTACTACTACTACTACTATTACTACTACTAATAACCGTGAAAATGAATTATCATACAAGTATTTAATAATAATAATAATAATAATAATAATAATAAATAATAATAATTTTAATGACAAATTAAAGTCTCGACGTTTTGAGTCCACTGATCAGATTAGATCACATCTACAATAGTCTTATAATAATTAGGTCACAATACAAATTACAATACATAGGATACCTACAATATTATTCATATATAAAATAAGTATTGATTTAGAGAAAATTTAATGAATAAAAGATAAAAAGTGAATAACAGAATAATGTAAAAGAGAATAAAACTACTAATACCATAGAATGACATTATTTGAAGGATAAAAAGTGTTTATCCTAAAACTAATTTTATTAATTTGACTTAAAAATGTCGTGTGTGCGGCAACCCCTGATATATTCAGGAAATATTGTTAGTACTGATAGAAAAAAAATATCAACAATACAAGAGATGACATTTATAAAAACAATTCCATTTTACAAAAACGTTTAACAAGGCCAATGAATTCACAAACATTTTTCAGATTACTGTGTATGACTTAACGTCACTGTAAAATTAGACATGGAAGTGATACTTAGACAGCGGACATCTAATAAGCTCAAATGTATAATAAATTTCGTTAAATATACGATAAACAGATAAAATATTGTAGACAACATGTTACAAATTAGCTTTATTTACTCGTCGATCAGAAACATTCTCTACCCCGTGGTATAACTGGACCGCCTCGTTGCTAAAGCTCCGGTCTTGTAACTAGTTACCTAAAAACTATAAAAACATTTAAAGAAATAGGAATATAATTTACTATCTTAGATCTATAATATCATAAAATATCACGCTATGGATAATTTTCTAATTAACTTATATAACTAACTCATTGGCATTATTAATCCTGAAGGTTACGCCACTCGGACATAAGCTTTCCATACTTCCCTATCTTCAGGTAATATATCATATTACAATCATACACTGCATACTTCACTTCCCTCAAATCAATTCAGCTGTTATACGATATTAATTTCATTGCTATAAAAAGTTTATGGAGGTAATAAATGCGTAATGTTATTCGAATAAAAAAAAAGGTTCACTGATATACATCTTTGTATGATTGAGTTACATAAAAACTAGCGCTAATTGGAATATTTCGTGCGAACAGGTTTTATTCCTCTTTAAGTATGTCTTTCGCTATATGATCTGCTGATAATAATGAAGAATAAAATACAATTTTAAAAGGTATTTCTATAATTTCATCGCATTTCTTATTACTTCTTTCATTGAATTATGTTTTCAAATACTTATATATTGTCATGTCGGTTTTGGTTGAATAGCGGGACTCGATTTGCTGACCTGATGTCACCCCTACTGTTATAGATTAACTAACTCTTCATAATCAGAAGTAAGTGCTAATTTACTATAAATTGGTTTAAGAGACCATTACTTGCTTTCAGTCAACTGGCTAGAGGATCATCTACCTACGTGATTGACACATGTGGATGTGAGGCCAGCAGCCGGATGATAGGCTAAGGGCCTTCTAGGCCTGTCCCGCCATGGAAACAAAGTGATTATGAATCTCTTCTTTTGAAGTCAGCGAGTTTAAACCTGGTTAAGGTCCGTGGATTTAAAAGCGTAAAATTCCTGAGGATGGTTTCTTTCTAAGAGAAGTAAAACCATTGGCACGTTTGGTAGATTTACGGCACGAAATAGAAACTCAGGCCTCTGGGCAATATTTGTCGAACATTTAATTATTTTAATCTTCATTGCAATTCCCTCCCTACGACTTCTTTACCTCATAGATGAAATTAATAGACCAGCAGTCACATTAAAAACTATTGGTCATCGATGATATCAAAAATAATTAGAAATAAATTTAAATTTAAATTTCACACAAAAATTTACCTTTTAAATCCCCAACTCAAAGATTAACTACTAACTAAAAATATTTAAACCAGATTTAAATTAGGACAGTCTTGTCTAGCGCTGTTAAATAATAACGTCGTTAATGGGAGTCGTGTTTGAAGAGGTCAGTAGTTCGCAAGTAAAAAATATATTTTTTTTATTCTCTTAACCTGACATCAATATTTCTGTCAACTAACTCACTGGCTCTATCGAACACGTAGTTTCATGGCCGCGAGGACATAAGCTCTGCATACGTCCCTATCCTGAGCTAATATTTTCCAATCATCTCCTGCATAATCTTCTTCCCTCAAATCATAGATAATATTATTCTCCCATCTCTTTCTTGATCTACCAAATGGGCGTTTTCTCTCTGGTTTTATACTTGTGTCAATTAAATATACATTTAGTTTACACACACACACACACATTCACATATACACGCTCTCTCTCTCTCTCTCTCTCTCTCTCTCTCTCTCACACACACACACACACACACACACACACACATATATATATATATATATATGTGTGTGTGTGTGTGTGTGTGTGTGTCTGTGTCAGTGTGCGTGTGTGTAATTCTTTGATATTTTAAAACATTCAGACTGAATTAATTTTCAAATAACCTAGATGTCTCAGTATTAAAATATCTCTCAATCTATAAGATTGTCCACCGCTGTGGTCTCGAGGTAGCGTGCTGCCTCGTCACGCAGCGGGCCCGGGTTCGATCCTCGGTCGGGACAGTTTTTCTGGGTGAGGTTTTTATCGGAGTTTTCCTCACCTGTAAGACAAATGTCAGAAAAAACTTTAAGGCCCAAACGGTCCCCCAAATCATATGGCCATCATCATTATCCTTATCATTATATCATCATCATCATCATCCTTCACCAGTGTGGAAAGCAACGGGAAGCTACCACACCTACAATTCCCTAGTAAAGCTGTAAAGCATAGCATGAAAATGCTATGATTGCGGTGAAAGACCTGCCCTCGGGCAGAATTACTATGGATGGATCTATGATTTCATTACTGTCAATTAAGTATACATTTATTTTTTAAAAGGTGTATTTGTGTTTCAAGTATTTTAAAGCACTCAAACTGATTTAGTTTTTAAATAATTCCTAGAAACTCACATTTTTCATTCTATTTTCTAGAACTGATTGGCGTCTCGGTAGATGCATGATAGTAAACGCGTTTGTCCCGAGTGGGATCCCATGTTCGAATGCTGGCAGTTCCACAGGGGTATCGGTGGAGGGCCATACTGGGATATTTAGATATTTTTCGCGGGTTATACCGTTTACCGTATTTAATATCATAAACAATCTCCAATCCCCCTTTCCTCCCCTTCATGTCATTTCATTTCAGTTTTTATTCTTCCATGTCATATCACCCTTCACCTCATCTCACGTTAGGTAAGAAAATAGTTAGTTTTGGCAATCCATAGGTGTTAAAAATATATGGTTTTGGGGATCTAGTTGGGTCGCCAGATTGCTTTTTCGTGACTCCGAGTTTGAATAGTAAAAAGGGGGCAAAATGTGGTTTATAGTGACCCCTCGCGACCATGGGCACCACCCAAAATGTCGATGTGGGTCTTGGGAAAAGAACCTGGCATATCGTACCTAGAAGATCACCAATAACTTACATAACACCATGGAGTATACTTCCTGTCCACTCATCTCAATAATTATGAGTCGGTTCATTATATGTTTCAGGTCGCAGTGATCTGGCAGTCTGACCCTCCGATGTGAATAAAGAACTAAAATCACTGCTCGAATTAAGGCTATGATATCTTCATTACAGTTTACTCGTTCTAGGATTAAGCTCCTGCAGCATATTCAGAAAATTAGTCGATCAAAACATTACTTTCATAATTTTTTATATTAAAAAGTAGATATTTTTTACAGTTAAAATTCAGTCGTATCCTGCATTCAAATCACAATTCAAAACTTCCTCAGAAGCCTCTTCTATTTCTGGTTTCTGATTATTTTACGTGTAGTAAAACTAGTACGAAATGAAACTCACGGCTTTACTCCCTTTCCGAAGGTTTAAATACTTAGGTCTTTTACTCCGAGAAAAATCCATCCAATCCTTGCGTGTTTGAACCCGAGAACCTTGCTATCAAAAGCAGATAGTTGTATTCATAAGACCACGAGGATCTACGTACAGGATGAGAAAACTGAAGTTTAGTATAAGTATGCAATGGCTAAAATACAATGTTATTAAAAAATTAATTCAGACAGAAAGGTTTAAGATGTATATCATATATTCCATTCCATTAATACAGTTTAATCTCTCGTCTTTTGTAATACTTTTACATGTTACACGCCACTTGGCCTTATAATGACACGACCTGTTGGGAGGGGGATTTAACTATGGTTCACGCCATATTTGTTTGACCACACAAGTACACTCCCCAAATGAGTGTTCAGCTGAATATCAGGGCTTTCTCCGAGACAACACATTAAAACGACGCACACAATTTACACACATTCGTATTAAACATGGCGAAAATTATGACGATTGTGATGGCCAGATGATATTCGGGGCTTTAAAGATTGGACTTTAAAATTTCCTGAGATTTGTCTTACAGGTGAGGAAAAACCCCGAATAGAACCTTCATTAGGAAACTTGACACGACCGGGGGTCGAACCCGGGTCAGCTGCGTACCAGGTAGCGATGCTACCACGAGACCACAGCGGTGGACTACATATAATTTATAGATTCTAAAATGAATAAATTAATGAGGCGGAAGAATTAAAATATTTAACAATTACATTTAAAAAATAGGCATATGTCAGTACAGTAAATATGAGTAAATTTTATGAAGAATAAATACCTTAATATAATATTTGAACTCTTTCTTATAGGGAAATATACACAAAAATGTAAATATGCATACCGTATGTACATGCAGTATTCGAGTAGGGCTATGTGGAGCCGAAGCATAGAGTGTGAGACAAAGATTAAGGAAAAATAAATTCTTGTTACTGGGATTGATGACATCATTAATGAAATAGAGAAGCAACAGTAAACGTGATATCGACACACATAGAATAGCCGGTGCAAAAAAAATCTTAGAATGGGTATAACCAAGCATAAATAGTAAAGAACTATCATAGTTGGAAAATTATATCTAGCATCCAATCAAAGAAGAGGACAGGAATAGAAGGGCTGCATAAACAGAATAACATTGAAAATGGGAACAGAAAAATAACGGCAGTTGTAAAAATGTGTAGAATGATGATAAACTGGCACCTTATAAATAAGTTAAGTCATGTTCCAGTCTGACCCCAATGGAAAATACACACACCAACAAATCCACTTCCTTCACTTACACATCGATTTTAAAACTTCGGCAACAGAAGATCACTGCAAAACCCACAATAATTGGGTTCCAGATTCAAAGATTTTCTTGTTTCCCTTCGAGCAATGCGCCTGTCAACTCTAATGTTATTATCGCGCTATCAGACATACATTCTGAAATTTATCTCTCGAAATTCAGATAATTAAGAACAAAAAGTAAGAAGATTTAGAGTGTTATTATTTATTTTCGAACCTAGCCTGCAAGTTCAATTTGCTTAGATAAAATATCCTCATGGGGATAATTTAAAATTTAGCTTATTTAATCGTGTAAGGCAGCCTTATCAATAGATAACCCGCGTGCCACATTCGCTCCGCGTAAGCATGTTTGATGGCTCGCTATCTAAGCAATCAACGTGGATATCTGAGAACACTTTATGTTAGTTTTATTAAGAACAATAACATAAATTAAGAGGTTACATGGACTAACAACCTGAGTGACTTCAAGTCGTTCTTTCACAGATCACATTTTCCTATCTATCTAACACTCTCTTATAGGTGAACGTGGCCCTCGGTTGGATGGCTACAGCGTCAGCATAGGCACAATTATAGAATAGTGTGCTATTTGAAAAATAGTGTCTCCTGTCACCCCAACGTCACTAAAAATCTAATACTAATATAAATATATCGGCGATTCTACCAGATATATTATTCAAATTATAAATACCTACCTTATTTTAAGAGAGGATGATGATTATGTGTATTTGAGAATACGAGTACAATCTAAGGAAAAATTTGTGACAAAACAGAGACCAAGAGATGGGGCATAAACAAAGGGATAAAACTACATTACATTGAGCTACTTGATCTGAATTCGAAAAGAGATATAATAATAACTAAGGGGCAGATTCCTATGACATGTCATATTATTACCAAAGCTTGTATTCTAAGCTTCGAGTAAGTAAAACCATTTATATTTGCTTTATACGTAATTAAGATTAAGTGGTTTTTATTGGGTCGTAAGTCATATTTATCACTTTTTCAGATCTTTGGTCATGCGTCTGCTTATTTCTATGATAAAGTCATATTTTGGAATTTTTTAATAGCCTAGTCATCAGGCGATTGGAAATAACCGATATTCTATCTGTATAAAAATCGTCAGTTTCACAGTTCACTTGTTTCGAAAGTTTCAGTTAACAGGTAGCAAACGTTTGCACTGGAAAATAGAAGATGATTTACTTTTTCTTGTGATGCAATTGAAAATGTCTATGAATGAACAATTAATATAGTATGGGTAAAGAATTCATTCAATTATAAGGTCATATTTTTATATTTTTAGGTCATATTTAAACCATGAATATTTTCCATTTTTAAGTCATAGAAGTCCGCCCCTTAATAATAACAATAAAGTCTGGAAGATAGAGGTGAACAGGACATGTGACACGGATGTTGAATGAAAGAGGGGCCTGGAAATTTCTTACAGGAATATCAAACGGATCGCGCTCGGATAATCAGAATAATATTGACCATCGTCTAAGGAAGGATAATTGTAAGGAAATTATTGGAAAAACATTAGTGCCAGATATGATGTAAGAGAGCTTACGTCTGCGCTAACGTGAACTCCGAACTCGATAGTGCCGGTGATTTAGTTTGTTAGTTCATAATTACTCTAGAGAATTGAAGAGGTTTAAGTTTTTAAAATAATCTCTAACTGAAAAACTATTTGAAGTAAGGCCTAACTTTAATGATAACTATCTAACTCACTGACACTATCGAACCGGTAGGTTCATAGCAGTGCGGACATAAGCTTTCCATACATCCCTATCCTGATCTAATATTATCCAATCATTCCCTATATAATATACTTCCCTTATATCATAGTTAATGTTATTCTCCCATCTCATTCTTCATCAACCAACTGGGCGTTTTCCCTCTGGTTTCCCTACAAGAATCTTCCATGCACGTCTTTCATTCCCCATTTGTGCCTCATGTCCTGCCCATCACAGTTTACAAGACTTAATTGTTCTTATTATATCTGGCTTCCTATAAACGCCATGAAGTTCACTGTTATGTAGTCTTCTCCATTCACCTGTCTGTTCATCTCTCTTTGGTCCAAAAATTTTCCTAACAACTTTATTCTCAAATACTCGTAATCTCCTTTCTTCCCTTAAAGTAAGAGCCCATGTTTTGCATCCATATAATATAACTGGTAAAATAATATTTTTATATATTTACATTTTTACGTTTTTTTGAAAGGAGTTGGGACTTTAATGATAAATAGCATAGTTAAAAAAAAATACTGGAAAAAAAAATATATATAGTCCACCGCTGTGGTCTTGAGGTAGCGTGCTGCCTTGTCACGTAGCGGGCACGGGTTCGATTCCCGATCGGGACAGGCTCCTGGGTGAGGTTTTTTCTCGGGGTTTCCTCACCTATAAGATGAATGTCAGGAAGCTTAGGGTCCAACGGTCCCCAAAAATCATCCAGCTATCATCATCATCCTTACCATTATCGCCATCATCATTCACCGGTGTGGAAAGCAACGGGAACCTACCGCAACTAATAATATTCCCTATTAAAACTACAAAGCTAGCATGAAAATGCTATTATTGCAGTGAAAGACCTGCCCTCGGGCAGAATTACTATGGATGGATATATATATATATATATAGCTGAAGACAGTTACTATCCATGCGTTTTTAACAACTCAATTTCCTACTAACTATTTTGTGCTCTATATAACTCAATAAAGCCGTTTTTCATATCGGAAAATATCCGAAATAACATATTGGTCTGCGAAGGTGAAGAAATCGAATCTTGTCACCAAGAGAATATGTCATTGCTCACAAAGCCCGTGATTACACACAATAATGCTTTGTGAAATGAATATATGTAACGTTAATAATTGATATACCGTATAGGCATATTGGCATTTGTCATAAGTAATGTGACGATTGATTTCTAAATCTTTGATACATTTACGAAGTGACTTCGTGAATTTATGTAGAGAATTAGGAAATCAAGAGCGGCAATTGTTAGCACTATTAAACAAATAAAATTAAGGTGTTTACTCAACAATCATCATCATCATCATCAATCACGGATTAGATTCTCATTCAAAAGTAGGTTCCATCTCTTCTTCGGTCTTTCAACATTCCTGCGTCCTTTTGGTTTGTATTAAAGTATAATTTTGGGAATGCGATCATCTTCCATTCTTTGAACATGTTCTTTCCATTTTTCTCTAGATTCTTTTATTCTATCTAATAGTTTAAAGATATTTAGCTCATTTCTAATATCTTCACTTCTTCTCTTATCTAGAAGTTTGCAACCAGCCACACTTCTCAGAAATCTCATTTCAGCTGCTTCTATGATCTTCTCTTGTCTTTTAGTTAAAACCCAAAATTCACTACCATACAATAGTAAGGGGACTGCCACTACTTTATAAAATTTTAGTTTTGTTTCTTTTCTTGTGCTTTTAAATATCCTTTTGATTGTTCCACATATATAATTAAATTTATTAAGTTTGTTAAATATATCTTCATTTTTAAAATAGGAAATTTCATAACCCAGGTATTTAAAATGGTTCACTTGTTCAATGAGTTTCCCCTCCAGAATTATTTTAGCTCTTACAGTATCTGATCCCTTAAAAGCTAGGATTTTCGTTTTACTTATTGATATTTTGAAATTATATATCTGTATAATGTATACTCAAAAATTATTATTTAAATATAGTTATTTTAAAATATTTATATAATTAATGTAAATGGAGATGTTTGAAAACAAATTCGAATTGTGTGGTTATGTTTCATTTGTTTATCCAGTGCAACTTATAATATTATTTATTGCCATGTGTCGTGGGCAATTTCAAATAGAAACGCAATATTGTAAAAAATGCACCCAAGTGGAGAAAAATTTTAACACATCAAACTCTTCAGTCTTTCAGTAGGTTGGCAATGTCTTTTGTTGGAGTTTCTGATATTAATATGTAATTTTTTTGTTGACAAATCTTTCGAACTGGCTCCAAATACAGTTCCCATTACTTTGAGTGTTTTGAGGCTTAGATGGCTGTATTATTTCGTCACTATCTTCATTTGAAGCGCAGCCAAATCTTGTGTCTTCCATTTCGTACATTCAAACCTGGCGGCTTTGTTGGAGAATCAGTCACTGCAAAATAATTCTCTGACCTGTTCAGAATATTAAAACAGAGGAGCTTTCTTTATCACAAAAGCAAGAGGTGGTTAAAGAGAATTCGGTAAATAGTGAGGTCAAACACGACTGTCATTGGTTGTAAAACAAAATTAATTGAAACGTGATTGGTCATTAACTCCCAGTTGAGCCAGGGGTTAGATATGTATTGTTATTATATAATTTTATATTGTTATAATAATAATTATAATAATAATATTTACTCAAATAAACACAAAATAAATAATGCACCATTTCTAATTTGACATTGTTTGTACTTGAGTCACATTTTAATACGAAACAAGTATTGTTTTGTGACTGCAGCGGGCTATGTTGGTTAAATACGAAATTTCCTGTGTCTGATTATAAATATCAATCAATTGACTTGAAGGTTATGTATTCAAGCCCGTTCATGAACTTCCTTTGAAGAACAACAGGCTGCATAAGAATGGATCGGATAAAGAATGAAGGTTAAGAACAGTGTTAAATATAGATCCATTGAATGATAAAATCAAAGAATGTAGAGAAAAATGATTTAGATATGTAGAAGGAATGAACGTTACAAAATTACCAAAAACAGCATTTAACTACAAGCGAAGAGGTTCAAGGAATGTAGGAAAACCAGTGAAAAGATAGACAGAACAGCTGTGAAGTGAAGAAGAAGAAGAAGACATGCACACAAAAGTGTAATTTTATATCAGATAAATACTGAATAATAACGAGATAATTTGTCAAAAATACTATTGTATCATATTTTTAATGTAATATTTCATTAGAGTTCATAAACGACACAAATTCAATTAACATATTTAAGATGAAAAGTTGTCTACTATAACTGGTGGTATAATTTTCAATTAACTGTCTTGAAGAAAACTAGATAAAACTTTGAAAATAGAATAGTTTTGACGGGACGTTACTACCCGGTATCCTTAAAGAACTCAGTACATATTTTCTAAATGGATAAAAGGTGAAATGTAATTTTGGGAATTAAATAAATTAAAGTAATAAGAACTATGTAATAAATGTGGCCTATTTCAGATTTGATCCTACTCCAGTTTTAACAATATTATTCCATTAACTCAGTTTAACCTCTCGCCTTATAGGTGCTTTTACCTGCCAGACGCCACCTGGGTCTTACAGTGGGACGACCTGTCGGGAGACGGATTTTAACTACTGTATGTATCACACGCAAACTTTTTGACCAACGAGGACATGGAGAGGCTCCATAAATTAGTGTTCAACTCAATGTTAGGGCCTCCTCCGAGACAACACAACATTAAGACGAAACGCACATTATGGAGAATATGTGTAAATAAAGACTTTATTAGACTAAAAATAGGATACATACAATGTTATTTACAAATATGGGTCGCACGGGCAGTAAGCCGTACGTGCTGTTGACAGTCCGTTACAATAAGTTGATGTTTGGTAATAATATACTTAAAACAAAAAAGAAAACAAAATAATATTACAATTAGATAACAATACAATTACATTATACATTAACTTAGTTAATTATAATTATTAAGAAGTAGTGGTATTGCAATTTGTTAACATATTTATTTATTCATGAAAGAGTGTTGTTCTTATTTTCTGCGTTTTGTCCAGAAATCTACCCAAGTTTATCCAATTTTGTGGGCTTACCAATAACACGTAGCATGCCAATCTTTCACGATTTGAATTTAGAAAATAATCTTTCCGGTAATAACTGACGCCTCCAATATTCCAAATCGTTACATTTTCCTAATATATGATTCTCGTCTTCAAAGCTCCCGCACATTGGACATATTCTCATATCGTGATCGTCGCTAATTTTTAAAATAATCATGATTATAATGGCCAGATGATATTCGATGTCTGTTTGGGCTTTAAAGTTTGTCTTACATGTGTAATTTGTCTGAAATTTGTCTTACAGGTGAGGGGAAACCCCGAAAAAAAATAATCCTGAAAACTTGTCCTGACGGATGATCTAACCCGGGTCGCTGCGTGCATGGCAGTAACGCTACCCAGAGATCACAGCATTTGACATTAACAATATTAAATACATACAATTTTTATCTGTAGTATATGCTCTGACATAGGAAATTGTATAAAGAATTAAAGAATGTTCTGATACAGTTGGTATAAGAGGCCTATTTCTGTTTCGGCACTAATCACTTCGCCGGAGACGATCTCTTATATGTAAGAATAATTTAAGGTAATTTTCAAATCTGAGGAACATGTATTTAATACTATTTATCATTTCACTCAACACTAATATAATTAATGGTAAAATGTCTGCTGTGTTATCACAAAAAATTATTATAATTGATAAAATAACATAATTTATAAGAATTGTAACATTATATTATTAAATTACTTACATTGTATAAGTCCATATCCTCAACTGATAAAAGTACTGATTCACTGTAGGCCTTTCGGGCTAGTTCCATAATCAGAAGACGGTTGGTGTGTTGTTACGAATTAAGTACTGGCTTATTTGTGATTACTTTTTGGCGAGGATTATATATACTTCAAATGAGAACGCGTCCAGTAGAATGTAATCGTCTCTAAAAAATAATCACAAACTAATCAGCCATGGCCAGTAATAACAAACTAACCTTCTGCTCATAATGAGACTAATTCAGAATGGTCTACAGTGAATTAATACTTTTACCATCTGAGTAAACGGTATTGCAAGGTACACAATCTCATAATTGTGTGTGTGTGTGTATATATATATATATATATATATATATATATCAATGTTCTACGATCTTATAAAATTTCCGGAAAATGAACGTTAGATTACATATTACAATACCATTTACTGTAATATTAAAATAAGTAGATACAATGTTCTCCAATATAGAAGTATGAAATTACTAAGTCAAACGTAATTGTTAGTCTAGTTTTACAACTGAAAAAAGAAGGGTATTCAGTACAGATATACAATATAAGCAACACGGTTTTCCTTATAAGGCAAAATAAATTATTTCACGTTACGTAAATAAATTTAAACAGTTATGATATGGAAGTGAGGTATGGAAAATCAATAAATACTACAAGAATAGACTAATAGCTCTAGAAATGGATTATGTACGCAAAAGTGCCAGAAAGTCAAAATTAGAACATGTCACAAATAAGGAAATTAGAAACATAATAGAAGCAGAAGAAAGCATAATTGAAAGAATTGAGGAGAATGAAATAAAATGGTTAGGACATTTTTTTTCAGAATGGAAGATGAGCGATGGCCGAAACTACTATATCAATGATAACCGATCAGAAAGAAGGAAAGAGGGAGACCAAAGTTAACAAGGAAAAAACATGAGGATAATAATGCAAGCAAGAGGGCTAAACATTGAAGATGCTCAAGATCGTAGGTTTTGGAGGTTTGGCACTGGAAGACGGCAGCAGCTGTAAAACCCCGAAGATAGATATGATATTAATTTTCAATTAATATTTTGAACTGATTGTACAGCTTCAATTTGTTTCATTGTTTCCTCAAGATTAGATACGAGCCAGTTCATTGTGAGCCAAATTTAGTGATACCAACTGTTGAATTAATAGATAGGGCTTCATATTAATATTTATTTAATTAATATAATGAAATTGAACATATTAAGTTTTTTATTACTTTTTAGAAATTAAAAATGCTTATGAATTTGTTTCGAAATTGCATAAGAGTTAACGTAAAATACATGACGTTACAGGTTATAAATGACAAACTTGTACTAGAATGGAATCAGCATCTTCGGGTCTAGTTTGAGACGTTACCTAGGTCGAGTGTACATTTTAATATAATGTTTTACCTATGAGTAATACACTTAAATGAGAAGTGTTAAATCAGATGTCAGGAAACATAAAAAAAAGGAAATGTGGGAGAGGGTATGTGGAGAAATTGAGCATACAGGAGGCTATACAAGGTCAGCCCAAGCATGGACGACAATTGAAAACGTGCGAAATGATAATATAACAAAGGGTTTTAATTTAGTACTAATGAAAACTTTTCGGGAATATTTTAATAAGATTTTAACAGAAACTAGAAAAGAATTTATAGACTATGCTACACTGGATAATGGAAAGGGTGACTTAATAGAACCTATAACAAGAGGAGGTACGAAACATGTTCAGAACAGGAAAAACTGGAAAAGCGGCAGGTCAAGAAGGAATAACCATGGAACTAATTAAATATGGTGGTTCAGGAATTGCAAGAATTTTAACTAGACTTTTTAACCACGTGATAGAAGGAGATCCTATTCAGGATGAATGGAAGTTATCGTATATTAGTGCAATATACAAAAATAAAGGGAATAAACGAGATCCAGCAAATTATAGAGGGATCAATGTTATGGTAGAAATTAGTAGAATATTAAGTACAATTATTATAATTAAATTGGAGGAACTAATTCAAAATAAAATATCACAAGAATAAACAAGTTTTACAGCACGTAAATCGTGCCTTGATAATATATTTGTGATTAGGCAGATTACAGAAAAGATGTTGGCTAAAGGAAAATAAGTTCATACGGCATTTAGAAAAGGCATATGACTCTGTACCCATCAACAAGCTTTGAGTGGCAATGAAGAAGTTTGGAATACCTAAATCTCTTATATATTTTATAAAAGAATGTATGATTGTAAAGCAAGTATTAAGGTTGGAAATAGAGTATCCTCAGAATTTGATATAACAAAAGGATTAAGACAAGGATGCGGGATGTCACCAACATTGTTCAAAATATATTTAGAAGATGTATTAATGAAATGGAATAAGTCATGTAGGGGAATGGGAATCAATATTAATGACCGTTTACTGCACAATTTATTATTCGCTGATGACCAGATTATAATAGGATAAGATAAAGATGATATAGAATATATGATCACAAAGTTGGTAGATGCATTTGAGGTAGGTGGACTGAAGATAAATTATATTAAAACGGAATATATGGTAATCGGAGGAAATTCAGAAGACCTACAAATAAATAATGGTAATTAAATGTGTTGAAGAATTTAAATACATTGGATCTATAATAGATAAATCTGGTACTTGTGAAAGAGATTATTAGCATAGTAAATTTTGCAAGGAAGGTGATTAGATCCTGGAATGGTCTTTTATGGAATAGGAATTTGACCAGAAAAACAAAAAAATGAGATTACACAGACAATAACAGAAAGTATACTTACATATGGATCAGAAAGCGGACAATAAATGAAAAGATGCAGAAAAGAATCTTGGCGACAGAAATGGATGCATTAAGGAGAGGTATGAGAAAATCCAGGCTACAACATATTAAAAAACATATATCAGACAAGAAATGGATGCACAAGAAAGTGTTATCGATAGGATAACAAAGAGAGCTTTACAGTGGTATGGACATTTACAACGAAAGTCAGAAGACCAGTTGCCTAAACAGATGTTAGATTGGATGGATCCAGGCAGAAGGAAGAGGGGGAGAAGTAGAAGAACATGGTATGAGGGAATATATGATGCCATGATGAAGAAGGGTATGGAAGAAGGACAATGGGAAGATAGGAATCTCTGGAAAGTAGGAATTAAGGGCGAACATGCTGTAAAGTGGAAAGCCTGTATTAAGTAAGTAAGAAAATGTATGACAATCCGGCTGATTTCCATGAAGACCATGGCTTTTAGAGGAAGAGATCCAGAGAGATCCAAAATTATTTTAGAAAATCAAAGTATAGAACAGATGTCTAGTTTCAAATATTTGGGCTGTGATGTTGGCTACAATGTGGAAAGAGATATTGACTCCAAAATAAATAAATTTCAGACGGTGTGTGGAACAATACAGAGAACATTTAAAAATAAAATTAGAAAAGAAACCAAGATAAAAATGTATAATGTTATGGCGGTTCCCACAATATTGTATGGATGTGAAACTTGGGCTCCAGTTAAAAGACAGAAGGATAGAATACAGACGGCAGAGATGCGGTTCCTAAGACAAGTTAAAGGATGTACAAGACTTGATATAATAAGAAATGAGGATATAAGAGAAGAATTGAAAGTACAGCCTTTATTGGATAAAGTCACGAATTACAGACAGAAATGGATTGATCACATGGATGGAATGAGTAAGGAGAGATATCCATTGTTAGCAAGAAATTATCAAGCAAGAGGAAGGCGTGATGTTGGAAGACCTAGAAGACGTTGGGCTGATGCATTATGAAGTCGGAACGGGCAATTGCCTAATCCCTGGAGTGATGATGATGATGAAGAAAATTTATAAATATTTTTTAAATTATTTGATTCAGAACTAAAAAGTAGGCTATATAGGTCGTATCGATAAAAAAACAGTATGGCGGTGTGTGCGTTCAAATGATGTCCACTGCACTTTTAGTTGGACGTATTTTTTGTATTTTGTACAAAGACATGTGTAGGATGAGTGAATGTTTGTGTATTTGTGTAATGTAAAGTGTGTATTAAGAGGGTTGATGAAGAAGAGAAGGGAGAAGTGAAACCCAGCGTCACCATACATCCTACTCCTGTCGAAAAGACCCATGCTGCCGCAAGGCATTAACAATATGACATGCCTTATCAACATTATACGGTGAGGAGAGACGTGAAAATTGTTGGGGTTTACTAAACAATATAGCTATTAAGAATTGCATATCACCAGCATTCGTGACTCCGAGATTGAAGATATTTCAATTACATTATTCTAATTTAATTAATTTTACTATTAACATTTTTAATCCAGCCGGATATCGTGATCGAGCTCGCAATTTAGAAAGCAGGAATGCTACCACTCGAGCCACCACGGCGGATTATGTTTAGTAGTAATAGGACTTCATTAGACTGAAAGTAAGATACATAGGGCCTACAATGCCATTTACAAAAATGGGTCGCACAGGCAATAAGCCGTACACGGCGGATTATAACAATATATCTTTAAAAAATGTTTACGTCCGATATAAAAAAGGCACTTAGATATATTTTACATATTTGATTCAAGAAATTAGTGGACCTAAATTGTTTTGTTGTAATTATTATATCTTTCCACAAAGTCTAGGTGTATTATTTTAAAAACATAACAGTGAAGCTGCCAAATACTAAGAATTATGTAACAGCATAAAAATAAAATTAAGGAAAAATGCGACGAATTAAGAAATAACCATGATTAAGGGGTATTCAAAAATAGTGTTGCGTAAATTTTTTTAATACGCATCTCCATCTCGAAAAGTCATAAAACAGTTTTACAATGATATTGCAATATTACCTGTAGGATTGCAAATGTAAATGTGATTTTTTTTTGTCAAATACAAAACTTGATTTAGTTAATTAAAAACCTAACATATAGGGATAAACCAAAACCATGTGGCAAATGTTTAATTAAAATAATTGTTCACACAATTCAGGAGTCAATATTGTGTTTGTCTTGTGTCAGTACAATTAACTATAAGCACATATTGCATAGGCCTTAAGCGTCTATTAAATAAATTACAATATTCCTAATTTCATTAAAATTACTTGAATAATGTATATCCGTATTCGTAAATTAAAATAATTATACAACATAGGACTACTTTTGATACAATTGAGATTAAATATATTAGACCTATAACTCTAATATATTAAGGCCTAAACGGTCCCCGAAATCATATGGCCATTATCATCATTGTCATCATCATCATCATCATTCTTCAACGGTGTGGAAAGCAACGGGAAGCTAACACACCTACAATTCCCTATTAAAGCTGCAAGCATAGCATGAAAATGCTATGATTGCACTGAAGGACCTACCTTCGGACAGAATTACTATGGATGGAACTCTAATATCTGAATAACGTTGATTGGCCTAAAATTCTTCGTTCCATTCCAATAACAGAATTTAACCTCTCACTTTATACCACTATATACCACACTGCAACCGGGCCTTACAATGGCACGACCTATCGAGAGAGGAATTATGAACTACGGGTCATACATGTATTTCCTTGACCACATAAGTACTTGGAGGGCCTCCCCGAATGAGTGATTAGCTCAATGTTAGGGCCTCCTCCGAGACAACATAATATTAGGACTAAATATACCATTCACACACAGAGCCTACACATATAAAACATGATGATTATGATGACCAGATAATGTTCAAGGGGCGATCCAGCCTTAACGTTTTCTGATATTTGTCTTGCAGGTAAGGAAAAACTCCAAAAACAACTATGGTCCAAAAAACGTGTCCCAATAGTGAATCGAACGCGCGCTGGCTGCGTACGAGGAGGCCTTCATTCTATTTTACAAAGTTAATAAATCTTAGAGATTATATAAGTGAAATCACTTATCTAATATATAAAAAAGAATGTTTGTTTGTATGTTTGTTTGCTTGTTTGTACGTACTTTATGTGTAGCCATACCGTTGATCGGATTGTGATGGGGCATTTTGCAAAATGTTGAGGAGTTTCCCGGGATGAACAAAGGCTATAAGGGAGTTGTGATACTCAACTCCTACACCCTTAAAAATTGCCCTTTATAGTGGAAAACGTCAAAAAGCAACTCTTTGAACGCTTAAATGGTTTATGCTGCCTAAACCAAAACAAATACACAAAATTAATGTACACAGAATTGAATATCTCAAAAAGCTCTACAAAAAAAGTCCGCAAAAGCATATGTTTATCTCTGACGGATAACTCACAATAACCATTTTTGTCTTTCATTGAGGCCAAGTACGTAGATTCCTGTGCAAGCATAGCAGCACAATGAATTTTGTCTTTTAACTCACTGATGCCAAGAAGATCAAGATAAGTAGATTCCCGGGCAACACCGGGTAATCAGCACGGAAATCTTAAAATAATTACGATATGCATTTATAATTATTTTCATTTTACTTATTCAACTAATCATAAGAAGTACATTAATTTTTGCCTTTTAGATCATTTATGCCAAGAAGATCGGAATGAGTAGATTCCCGGACAACGCCGGGTAAACAGCACGGGGTATCTAAAAATAATTACGATATACATTTTTCCCTTCACTTATTTAACTAAACATAGAACACATTAATTTTCGTATTTTAGCTCAATTATGTCAAGAAGATCGGGGTAAGTATATTCCCGGGCAACACCGGGTAATCAGCACGGGTATCTAAAAATATAAATTCATAATTATTTTTCCTTTTACACTGATTCAACTAAACATAAAAGCACATTATTTTTAATTTAGTTAGGCGTAACAGCGCACGCCGGGTATTAGCTAGTATTTAATATATTTTTTAAAATAACTCATTCCCTCGTAATATGGAGTTTCCAGTGTTGCTCATGCAGTCCAGGGTTTTTATTATTAATAATTATACATTTAAATTAAATTTCATTGCATTTTTTTTTACTTTCTGATAAATAAATTATTAAAAGCATTAGCACGCCGTAGCGTAGTGGTTAAGGCACTGAGCTACAAGCCGGAGGGTCGAGGATTCAAGTCCCGTTGGGGTCAGGATTTTTAAACTGACCCAAACCCTCTGGCGGCACTATGGCCCTGGGGTCGACTCAGCCTCTAACGTAAATGAGTACCAGACGCTTGTTCTGGGGGTAAAGGTGGCCGTCACGCAGAGCTGACAACCCGGCTGACATAAAGTGCCGATTGTCTAGAAAAAGTGGGATCCTTAACCTCCTACTACCCCAAGGGCCCCCGGGCCTGTTGTGGGATCACTTTTTATGTAATTAAACATAAGCAATGTGAAAATATTTTGCACGTAGACACTAGAATGAGCTGAGTTTTTCAAACGTACGGACGTTATGGCAAGTTACACGCAGGTATGATCATCTTGAAGATTTCCGGGCTGTTGGCCGTAGTTTTGAGGCTTGTAGTTCCCCGTCGTTTCGCCAGAGACTGCGTCCGGCATCCTCAAGGGTTGTCTTGATTTATCTTCAAGATCATCATACTAACTCCGGCCGAAAAAGGGTGAGTCAATATATTACACGCAGGTAATTTGTACTATGCTGAATCACCCGGCTCCGATGAACTGAGACCCTATCCTAGAAAATATGGTAAATTGGGTCCCGAATTAAAAAAAGGCTAGTAGGTAAATTGAGTCTAGGGTCAAAAAAGGATAGTAATAGGTAAACTGGTTCCCAGCCTATTGCCATTACACAGGGAATACCGCGGGAACGTTAGCTGGAACGTCTACCAAAAAAATTATAATTAAAAAAAGAGGCGTGAAGCAGTTTCTATCTGATGGTACAATTTTAAAACTAGTAAATTTTACAAATTCGAATTTACTAATCTGTCCGGTTGTCAACAAGACAATATTTTGAATTTCATACAGTAATTGACTGCTCATTTATGGATAATTATTTAATTTGGTGTTCGCTTCGTTCATTTTTGTTTTTCGTTAAATAGCCTATTAACGTATTTCTCTTTGTAACACATTAATAGTAGGCTACCATAAAAATCAGTAACCAACACTAACTCACTGGTTCTATCGAACCCGTAGGTTCATGACCGCGCGGACATAAGCTCTCCATACTTCCCTCGAATCATGTATACTGTTATTCTCCCACCTCATTCTTGGTCTACCATCTGGGTGTTTTCCCTTTGGTTTTCCTACAAGAAGCTTCCATGCACCTCTATCATCCCCCATATGTGCCACATATCCTGCCCTTCGCAGTCTATGAGACTTAACGGTTCTTATTATATCCGGCTTCCTATACATATCACGTAGCTCACTATTATGTAGTTTTTTCTACACGTAATATTCTTAATAACCAACACACGTGAGAAAATTATAGAATGCTATATGTATCTGGGATTCAATTTACCTAGATCCAGAACCCAATTTAGCAACAACTTGAGGATCTGAAATTGACCGGACCCAATTTACCTAGCCCTAAATATTCTACCGTATGGTACATATTTTACAAAAATTAATTTATGTGATTATGTTGGAACATAACTTTGGAAAACCTGGAGAAATTTCAACCAAACTGGTGCACATATGACTTGTAATATGGAAAGTATATTGTGGGGATAAGAGATCCCAAGTATCTCAGGAGGATGTGATGGGCGCATAAACATATCCCATATTAGAGTCGAATCGATGGTTTATGTTGTTACTGCTCTGATTGTTGACAGTCCTGCTGCTACTTAAGTCTACATTTTACCCTACCACTCTTGCGGAGTGACAGATATTAATATAGTAGTAAGATGACCAATATTATTGTCGAATTCATAGTTTTCGGGATTACTGAAATGAACAGTGAGACTCGCAATGCGTTTAAGTCCAACTTCAATCCCTCTCGGCTTGGGGTGAACATAAATACCCAAAATAACCTATATTAATGCCGAATATATAGTTCTGGTTTTCGTTAAGCTAATTAAAGTGGTGATAAGAAGTTTTGGATACATTAATACCTCTACAACTTTGGTTACAGTTAATTGTACTATATTTTCAAAAAAATAAAAGAGATGATTTATTAAAGATCTGGATCAAGGTACTGTAAACCTGATTATGAAAGTTTATACTTCAAGTTGTTGATGAAACAAAATTAGTGAACAGGACATTTCATTCCCATATTGTACTAGATTTTGTGTAATTTTTTTTCACATTTATAAGCAAACGAATACTTACTTACTCACTGGCACTATCAAACACGTAGGTTCATGGCCGCGCGGACATAAGCTCTCCATACATCCCTATCCTGAGCTAATCCTTTCCAATCATTCCCTGTATAATTACTTCCCTCAAATTATAGTTAATGTTATTCTCCCACCTCATTCTTGGTCTACCAACTGGGCGTTTTCCCTTTAGCTTTCCTACAAGAAGCTTCCATGCAAGTCTTTCATTCCTCATACGTGCAACATGTCCTGCCCATCGCAGTCGACAATACTTAACTGTTATTATATCTGGCTTCCTATAAAGACCATGTACTTCATTGTTCTGTAGTCTTCTCCATTCACCTGTTTGTTCATCTCTCTTTGGTACAAACATTTTCCTAAGTACTTTATTCTCAAATACTTGTAATCTGCTTTCCCCCCTTAAAGTAAGAGTCCATGTTTCGCACCCATATAATATAAATGGTAGAATAATAGTTTTATATATTTTCAGTTTAACGTTTTTTGAAAGGAGTTGGGACATCAAGAGACTCTGCAATGCATAATAGCACGCAATTCCAGAATTGAGCCTATGTTTAATTTCTTTGTGCATCTCATTCCTATTTGTGATTATTGTTCCTAGGT
This sequence comes from Diploptera punctata, assembly GCA_030220185.1. Classification (NCBI taxonomy): domain Eukaryota; kingdom Metazoa; phylum Arthropoda; class Insecta; order Blattodea; family Blaberidae; genus Diploptera; species Diploptera punctata. Next base: position 1,611,164 of record JASPKZ010001970.1, on the reverse strand, counting down.
ATTTGAATTCAGACACTTCCTCAAAATTTCCCTCATTTGTCATTAGCTGTCCGTTTCCATTATATAATGTATTTATATGTGTGACCATATATTTAGTTTTATTGATAAGCAAACGAATAAGATTTCGAATTGAACTTATGAGTACCAAAAGCTAAACAGTTAGATTTAGTTATATCTGCATATAACTTAAGTACAAGATGTTGAATAAAATTAATTTAGTTATATCTGCATATAACTTAGGTATATGAAGTTAAATAAAATTAAAACTATTTGCATGTTGCTGCTCTATCATAGAATTAAGCTGGCACAAGGCTACAATTATGTTAATTTTTAAACATATTTATCGGACGCAAATGCCCTAAATGCTCTGAATATTTTATCAGAAGAATCTGAACGGCTTTACATCGTTTCAATAGTTCCTGATTATTAACTGGGATTAAAATTTTGATTAATTTATTATCCTCATGAAGTTTCTAATATGTGTTCAATATTTCACGTAACTCACTATCAAACATGAAGTGCTCATGGCGGCAAACAAACACTCTATACATTATTATGCTCAGATAAAACTTTCCAAATATTACCTTATAATTCACCTCACTCGTCTCATGGTAAGTATTATTTTCCCTTCTCATTTGTGCGCAACATACTGGACGCTTTCCCTTCTAGTTTTCCTACAGTAACTCTCCATGACATCTTCCATTCCCCATTTCGTACCACATGTCTTATCCTACGAAATATACGAGACTAAACTGTTCTTAATACGGTTGTGTTTGTCATAAAATCATGTATCTCAGTGTTACATATTTTCTCCAGTTTCATAAGCCATGTAAAAGAGAAAGCAGTAGTAGTCTTAAAGGCATTATATGACATAAACCATCTGACGAAAATACACTTAGAAGTGGCGATGAAACTATTTTGAATACAAATTGTATCAAATCTAATGTATGGAATCCATTTAATATGAGACAACCTTAAGAAAAAATACTTAAGTGAATGGGGGAAAAAAAGTGAAGGCAACATACCTTAAAAGAGTAATGGAGATACGTCTACCTGCTGACCGAGAGTCATACCTGTTGGAGGATCTGCACTACACACTACTACTTGCGGCTACATAAGCATTCAAAGAGTTGTTAGCAGAGAATCTAAGAGAAAGAGAAGTCATTGAAGATGAGTTCTACGCTAAGAGCGCCATAGTCGATAGAGTGTGGACAGGAGCAAATTAGAAGACGAGAAACGCCGCAAGACTTGTCTTGCATGGGTTTCATCATAAACTATGAAACATAACAAAGTTCATCATCGTCATCATCGTAGCACATTCACGAATTTAGGCCATTTGTTGACCTCTTTCGGCCTCAAGAGAAACACCATCCAAAAGTCTTTTGAGTGGACGTCCTGGTCTTCTTGTTCCTGCAGGTTGATATCTTAACATTTGTTCGGGTATCCTGTGATCTTCCATTCGATGAACATGCATCCATCTTGACTTATAATCAGAAATTTTGTTTTCTAAATGTTCCATGTGCAATTCTTCTAAGATGTCATTTTTTGTGATCTAGTAGTGTGATAAAAAAATTCATGTGAAAACGGATAAGTGTATATCTATATACTGTGAACTAAAGTGTGACAAATATCACGTGCTGTGTCGTGTTAAATGCTCAAAATTAGTGACAGAACTCAGTGCGGAACACTACAGATTTCTCAATTCTTGCACACTTATTTGCACTTCATTCATTATTATATTTTTTCTATTCGCATGTTTATTTTGTCTCAAACTGTTCCAAAAATGTTTCTAAACATTCTATTCTCAATATAGACTCACTAATAATTGTTTCTCCTATCTTTGAGTAAGATATATTCATTTAAATATATAATTGAAATAATTGCCGCTTTATATATTTTTAGTTTAAAGTACATTGTCAATATTAGTTAATTTGTTACTTTTCGAAGATTAATATAACATGTGTGCTTATTTTATGTTGATAAAGGTATTTAATTCGCAGCGGATTAGAACATACACACAATCATACGTAGTTTATACATAGTAAAGATCTGAACATCAGTTAAATAAACGTGCGTCACGTTTTAAAACGCCATTATTCAACCAGAAGAAAAAAAGATGAATGCTGTTCTTTGAAAGACTTTATTCTATCTGCGATGCAAGCGTTTGATATCACACTGAGAACTCAAATTAGAGGTTCGTAATTCACCAGTACCAATGTTGTTAACAAGTCAAATAAGATAAAAATAAACTTTTACGCCAACCATAGCAGAATTTCCGATTCTAATAAAACATGTACTTTAAAAATGCATAAAAATTGAACTTAATTAATTTAATTAACAATCCATTGATACAGTATTACTGAACCAGGAGGCTCATGGCCGCTAGGACATAATCTCTCCATACTTCTCTATATTAAGCTAATTTTTTCACCACATTATTGGCCTACCTATTGGGCACTTACCCACTGGTTTTCCTATAAAAACTTTCCATGCCCCTCTTTCATTTCCAAATCGTAGCATGCCCTGCCTATCGCGGCCTATGAGATATAACTAATCCTGTAACATATTGTTTACCATACATGTAACTTAACTCACAGTTATGTAATTTTCTTCAGTTATATCTGTTCACCTCTTTTTGGTACAGACATTTTCCTAAGCATCTTAATCTCAAATATGAGTAATTTTTCTCCTCACTTAAAGTAAGAGGCAATCTTTCGCATTCATATATTTAATTCGCTTATGGGAATGATTCGTAATAGATAGTAGATAGGGACAGAGATAATATCGTTAATCCATTCCGTAAGTTAAATTATTTTGACATTTGAAATAAAATATTACTATTTTAAATTAATTTATTTTTACAATTGTTTCAATGACATTTTCGTTTGAATGTGAGTAAACACATTATTAGTGAAATGCTTTAAGATAGGCCCTATCTCGAGATGATATTTTCCAAGAAACATCTTAGCTTTGTAAGCCCGTAAGGGTTTCTTTCTTACCGTGTTTCGAAATAATCTGCTTGTGTTCAAACGGAATTAAACTGAATGATTAATAGGAACAGAATATCCTATTGTAATAAACATTTTCCATTATTATCTTCCGACTCACGAAATGGATGTTATATATACATTTGTGTAGTATGATATAAAATTAAATCATGATAATCTACTTTAGTGTTTTTGATATAACAGATAACGTATGTAACTTAAAATAATGTCAATTCAATAATAACAAAATACAGGTATTGAATTGCATGGGGATAAAGAACATTTTAGCTCAGCATACGATTGTATAAGAGCATATTTCAACGCGGCCAAGAACCTCACAATTCGATAGTGCTGGTTAGTTAGTTAACAATGGCAAAACAATAAAACTAATAATAGTAATAATAATAATAATAATAATAATAATAATAATAACAACAACTAACTGGAACTATCGAACTCGTAGTTTCCTGCCCGCGCGGACATAAACTCCCCATATATTACTATCCTGAGCCTTCCAATCATCCGCTTTACAATTCACCTCCATCAAATCATGGTTAATGTTATTCTCCCACCTTATTCTTGGTCTAGTAACTAGGCGCTCTACCTGTCATTTTTCTACAAGAAGTTTCCATACCCCTCTGTTATTCCCCATTAGTGTCACATTTCCTACCCATCGCAGTCTACGAAATAATAATAATAATAATAATAATAATAATAATAATAATAAAAATAAAAATAATAATAATAATAATAATAATCAGCAGCATCAGGGATTAGACCTGCTGGTCTGTTCCGATCTCATGTTAGAATTGGTCTATCCATCTTCTACTGGGTTTTCCAACATTTATTCAACCTTGTGGTTTGTAATGAAGAATCTTCTTTTGGAATTCCATTCTCATCCATTCTATTGATGTGGTCAATCCATTCATGGATGTTAATAATAATAATAATAATAATAATAATAATAATAATAATAATAATAACAATAAAACAACAACAATAACAATATGACAATAAAAATATGATAATGATAATGATAATAATAATATAATAATAATAATAATAATAATAATAATAATAATCAATTGAGTTCGTGTTTACTTGATGAAAATCCATATTTATTAATTACATAAAAATAAAACTAAGTTTTATTTTTATTTAATTAATTAATAATAATGATAATAATAATAATATGATAATATAGTAATAATAATGGCTGAGTTAAGGCCAGATATTCTACTTTCCACTCGAGCAGACAAAGTAAAAAAGTACATTTAATCCTTGTAATGAACTCTACAACTAATACTAAGTACCGCACTGATATAAATGAACTTGAAAATAAATATTCTTCTCTTCTTCATCCTAGTTTAACCTTTGATCTCATACTTACTTTTCATGACGTAAGCCACGTGAGCCTTAGATTGGCACGACCTTACGGGAGAGATATTTTAAACACTGGATCACACACATACTTTTTTGATCATACAAGGACATGGAAGGCCTCAACGATTGACCGATCAGCTCAATCCAGAACCTTCTCCGAGACAAACACACCATTCACAAACTTTCATACTAAACATGACGAATAAGATTATGATAAATATAATGACCAGATTATGTTGGGGACTGTTTGAGCATTCAAGTTTCCTGATATCTGTCATACAGGTGAAGAAAAACCTCGAAATATCCATCACCCAGGAAACTTATACCGACCAGAGATGGAAACCGGCCCGCTGAGTACGAGGCAAATATATTACTTGGAGACTAAAGTGTAGAACAAAAGTAAATATAATTGTTTTAAACATTAGAGTACCTGTAGAAACATGTATAAATAATTTTAATTTTTCAAATACGTGACCGTAAGATAAATAGTGGCATTTCTGTACACCTTTCAGAAATGTCAATTCTCGCATCATCCATCATAAATTGTATAAATAAATATATTGCTGTATAGAACAATTTATATTGTGTTTATACACAAACTTACACACCTACCATAAATATGCGGCTTTCCAATAGATTGCAGAAGTATATCGGCCTAGTTGAAATAAATAATATTTTTAAAAAAACTAAAACAACACGCTTTATTAGAAAACCGAACTCAAAAATTAAAAATAATTTTAATTTCAAACACGCTTGGGATAAATTTAAAGTGGTCAACAAAAAAATCATCTCCAACACATATAGAATAAAACTAGAATTATCAATAAAAAGAAAATAATTTTACCATCAAAAGCGTGGGGTGCTCTATATCAATTAATATATTTGATAATAAACAGATATTGGTAAAAGTAAAATCTCTAAGAAGAAAATGTAAAAATCATAAAAAGCACCCCACGCTTTTGATGGTAAAATTATTTTATTTTTGTTGACTATTTAACTCATGCCCCAAATGGGAGTCACTGACCAATCACGTTTCAATGATTTCTGTTTTACAACCAATCAGAGTCGTGTTTCACGAAATATTTATCAGTGTTATAATTACCATATTAAACAAAGCTCCTCCTTTTTAATATTCTGAACAGGTCTAACCGTTATTTTGCAGTGACTGAGCCTATAAGAAATACGGCTACCAGGTTGTTTATATAGTGCATATATGTCAACATTTGTAGCAATTGATTATACCACAAAAAAAAATAAAATAAACTACTGTTTGCACTTTCTTAAATGTATTTTTTCCCAGGTAATAATCCAGAAAAATATAATTGTCATATTTACATCATACGACATCAGAAGTGAATTAATATACAGTTTGATGTGTTTCATTTTTTCTCCACTAGAGAGCATTCTTACAATATAGCGTTCCTTTGGCAAGAAATAGTATGATCTGGTTGCAGTGATAAAAGAAGCAGTAGAAGCGTACCTATCGTTTCTCATTTGTTTTCAAACATCGCCGTTTGCATTAAATATATAAATATTTTGAAATAACTACAGTTAAATAATGATTTGTGAGTAAACAGCTTAATTTTATTCGTTAAATAGTCCTAACAAATGCCACTCTTGATTTCCAAATTCTCTAGATAAATTCACTCCTCACTTCGTGAGTCGTGAATTTATCGATAATTTGGAAATCACTCGTGGCATTACTTATGATAATTCTAGTTTTATTCTATATGTGTTGGAGATGATTTTTTTGTTGACCACTTTAAATTTATCCCAAGCGTATTGGAAATTAAAATTATTTTTCATTTTTGAGTTCGGTTTTCTAATAAAGCGTGTTGTTTTAGTTTTTTACAAAATATTGTTTTTTTTTTATTTTTTAGTTTTAATATTTTGAAGAATAAGATAAGAATGTAAGTATCTTTAAATTCAATACTATTGTAGTATGAGCTAAAAGTATTACTCTTGTAAAAAAAATCCTTCCCAGCCGGATTCGAACCAGCGAGCGGCCTAGTTGAAAAAAGAAGAGAGTAGATCTTTTAGGATCAAATCCACATTTGAACGGAGATAATATTATAACACTCATTATAACAAATTCAAGTATAAAATCGTGAACAGTTATTAAATTTGTACTCTTGCATTTAGTGGCGCTATAACATGTTCACTGGTGTATTCTTTATTCTGAAAAAAAAGGCAATAAATTCCATATTCTATTCTATTCTATTATATGTTTTTATTGTGTGCAGGGAGAGTATCTTATCCTTGCCGTCTTGTATTATGTGTTTATCTTCTATGTTTTGTATTGTATTTGACTCTTGATGTACTCTTACTTTATTACAGTGTCCTTTCCATTGGTGTGTTGAAGTAGTCAACAAACTTCGGACTAGGACGGTGGGATGGCGTCGATGTAGCGTGCGTCGCATTGAAAATGAAGTAGAGGACTTAGGTACTTGATCATTTTATTGAAATTTGTATTTTTATTAAATATTATTTGAGTAAAATATCTTAATAATAATAATATAATGTTTTATTTATTCTGGCAGGGTTAAGGCCATAAGGCCTTCTCCTCCACTCAACCAGCACAAATAGAAATAAATATTTGACAAATATAGATATGCACTATACCAATTATAAACAGTTAATGATACATTCATCCATCCATAGTAATTCTGCCCGAGGGCAGGTCTTTCACTGCAATCATAGCATTTGCATGCTATGCTTTGCAGCTTTACTAGGGAATTGTAGGTGTGGTAGCTTCCCGTTGCTTTCCACACCGGTGAAGGATGATGATGAAGATGAGATGATAAGGATGATGATAATGGCCATATGATTTCGGGGACCATTTGGGCCTTAAAGTTTTCCTGACATTTGTCTTACAGGTGAGGAAAAACTCCGATAAAAACCTCACCCAGAAAAACTGCTCCGACCGGGGATCGAACCCGGGCCCACTGCGTGACAAGGCAGCACGCTACCTCGAGACCACAGTGGTGAACTAATGATACATTAAATGTAGTAATGTAAATTTCATGTACAAACAACATTTTATACGATAATAACAATACTTATGATGATGATGATGATAATAATAATAATAATAATAATACGAGTAATAATGATAATATTAATGATTATGATGATGATAATAATAATAATAATAATAGTATAATAATGATAATAATAATAATAATAATAATATAATAATAATAATACTAATTATAATAATACTAATGTAATAATATAAGTATGATAAATTGTACGAGAAACACCAATTAATATATATACCTTACACTGGGTATTAATGAAGTCGAGGTTAGAGCAAATATGAATTTAGATTTCTTTTAAAAGATGCCAATGTCCGGCAGCCCCTTATTTCTTAATAACGAATATAAAATATTTAATACAAAAAATTCATTCGCTTATAAAAGTGAAGCAAATAAATAAGGAAACAGCTGATAAAATTTTAGCAGTTAACATACATTGTCCGACAAAGTCATAAATTAAATATGTGTGAATAAGATATCATACCCCCAATATGAGAAACACATATTCTAATAATGAACTACGCTTAAATAAAGTGAACAAAATAGTACTTAGGAGCACGTTTGGCGTAATGGATAAGGCATGCACTACAACCCGGAAGATAGAGGATTCGAGTCCCGGTGGGGTCAGGATTTTTAAACTGACCCAAACCCTCTGGCGGCACTTTGGTCTTGGGGTCGACTCAGCCTCTAATGGAAATGAGTAAAAACGCCCGACACGCACGGCTGACAATCCAGCTGACATCAAGTGCCGATTGTCGAGAAAAGTGGGAACCTTAACCTCCCACTACCCAAGGGCCTCCTGAGGACTGTAGTGGGAACCTTATTTTAATAGTACTTAATCGAGTTGTGCGGGAATCATTTTCATCGCCACGTTAGTCCAAAGATTCAAGTAGAGAGAAAGGATAATTAAATGTTAAATAAATTGGCAATTATATTATTTTAATAAATAGGAACTTCTTGGTGATAAAATTGTAGTGCACATTGTCAGCACAACCCACATCATCAAACTAAAATGTTAAAATAGTTAACGCGTATCGATAGCGACACTATCATTACCAAGACTAGTTATGGACTGTAACTATTAGTCAATAACTACTATTGATGGGTTGCATGGGACAGTGAAGTGCATTCTAAAACCTCTCCTATCCAAAACCTAATCTCAACCTGCCCGTGGTGCAACCTGCTTATAACAGATGAGGCTCTAGGGACCGAGTATTGGCGGTATACCTATAACATCACTTGCAGAGTAAATGCTGCTTGGATGGAAACCCCATCACTTTACCCCTTCGGGCAAGCAACCCGTCGGGTAGTATTTTAGAATTGCTTTCAATTCTCACAACAAGCGTCGGATAGACTGGAGGGATAATTCTGTCGACGAAAGAGGTAAGGAAAAGGACAACTCTTAGAGAAAAGAAAACATCGTAACAGGCCTATAGACCTAAGACTTGGTCGGATAAAGAAGACTAGTATTGATAATTGTAGTGTGGCTATCGAAACGCGCCAACTATTTTAACATTTCAGTTTGTTTATTTGGGTTTTATTATTGTGTAATTCTAATTACATATATTTAATGAGTTTTAATTAATCAATACTAGTAAAATTCATGGTAAGTTTCCGTAGAGAAAACATTCCAACGAGAATAAATATACTGGAGGAAATCGCAATCCTAAGACAAATCAACAACAACCTGATTCCTAATGAATACACACCCAGTACACACAATCCTCTGTACAAAATTCTCACAACCAAATCAGTGCTTCAACAAGGGTCAACAAATACAGGCCTAATGCATTCTGCTGATGGGACTAGTCCCGAAAGGTCTACAGAGTTTTAAAATAACTTAAGTGGAGGTGACGGACCTACAAGGTAACAATTTTATAGTTTTTAACCGTACATTACATTACTTTAATTAATCAATTCACCAAGATTTCCTCGTGCCTTCCCTAAGAAGAGGATCTGGTTCTACCCTGAGTAAGCCTTGAGATAAATTCTACATTACAAATAACCCTGTAATAACATCGTAATGTTAATTGTGGTTTTGTTTGCTATTGCTCGTATCACTGTGTTTTCGCGGTACTTGCATTTCTCTTTGAGTGATTGTGCTCTGTGTTTTATTGAGTATTGAATGTAGGGAAGTTGTATATTCCATGTGCAGTCTGTGTGTGTCCGGCTTTGTACTTCATCAGTCGGACTAACTTGCTTTTTTCTGTTTTACTATTTGCTACGAATTTGTATGTGGGCCTCCAGTAGGATTAAAACGCACTTCATTTGTTCAGATTTTTGATCACTGATCACTCACTATTAGCGTAAAAACAGTAGTGATGCAAACCTGAAATTATGTTGAGAGTAATTGAACATTTCCAGAGTAATCATGTTCATAATTGAAGATTCTACATAATTGAGTAACTATTTTAAAATGTTAAATCTAATACTTATTATGCAGTAAAGCAGGATTTTCATATCATAATAAGTATGGAAGTTAAAGTTAATAATTTTGTAATTTAGAATTCTATTAATATTTAAATATAACTTAAATAAAGAAAAACATCTAAATAATTCATTGTTCAAGGTTGAATAAAAATGTCTCAGTAACAATTAAAGAAATTGTATTACATAACAGTCTTTCTAAAAATGCTTTTAAAAAATTGTTTTAATCATTGTTGTCAGAATTATAAAGCTTTCTGTTATAACTGTAATAAGAACACCTGCTTAACTTCATATTTTTAAATGAAAGTAAACTAAACTCTGATTGGATGTTAAAACAATTAACTTTTTGATTAAAAATCAAATTTAAACATTATATTAACCAATAAAGGTAAAGTAAAGGTAAAGTGTTCCCACTACAGGCCTCAGGAGGCCCTTGGGGTAGTAGGAGGTTAAGGCTCCCACTTTTTCTTGACAATCGGCACTTGATGTCAGCCGGGTTGTCAGCCCTGCGTGACGGCCGCCTTTACCCCAGAACAAGCGTCTGGTACTCATTTCAGTTAGAGGCTGAGTCGACCCCAGGGTCATAGTGCCGCCAGAAGGTTTGGGTCAGTTTAAAAATCCTGACCCCACCGGGACTCGAACCCTCGACCTTCCGGCTTGTAGCGCAGTGCCTTAACCACTACGCTAATAGGATTTAAAATTACTATCATGTGATGTAATAATGTTCTTTAAAATTATAAAAGAATTACCTAATCAGTCTGCATACAACTTTCAACAAACATAGAAGCAATAAGAGTTCTCCTGATAAAATGTGATATTTAATACAAGAAGAATAGTTGATTCAAGAAAAGAAAATAATTTTATTTTAATTGACGGTGAAGAATAATACCACCTACATTTACTTAATCTGCTGGGAACCTACAAAGTGAATAAATGTGAAATTATTTCTACAAGAAACAATGTTTTATGATTGTGAAGTGTTTTCCTATCCAGTGCACCAACTTCCGACCCTAAGAACAGAATCCAGCTCTACCTAAAATTTAAACCCAACCTGAACCAGTAATTCTTTTTGGGACACCAATCCTTCAAAATGTTACTACAACATCGGGCATGAAGAGAATTAGCTGCTTCAAAACATCGCCACAACGTGGGAAAAGAATTACTTCTTCAGCAGAAAGTCCGAGTTCGATTCCCGGGAGGATCAAGTTTCCGTTGTTCTTAGTAACAACTAAGAAATATCTAAAATTTTAAGGGCCATATAGTCGCTGAATATTATCTGATTATCTTAAAAATCCATATCACATTCGGCGTGGTTAATATGTTTCTATTGTTCGTGTCATCGAAGGTGGCCTTCTGCATTAAGTTGATAATTCAACCGGGGTATATTTTCATCTCATTGCGTGATTCAAAGTAAAATAGGATATTTGTGTCTCCATAGCCATTTGTTGCAAGTATTAGGTTGTCTCAGAAGTAAAGTCGGTTTTTAATGTGACGTTGTGTATCTGGTGGAATTTTGAAGGTACGATTCACTCGAACAACCGTGACGAAAAGTCGAGAATTGGGAAGAATCAAACTGCCACCACACCTACCTAGTATATAGCCCTGATTTTGTGTCTTCGTCAGATTACTAGGTGTTTCGATCCATGGCCCATTTCTTTGTTAAATTTTGAAAACATTGAAAAAATTTAAACTGTGGAAGTGTATTAACGTATCCTTCGCATCAAAGAACATATACTGTTACCGTCGCGGGAAAATAAATCTCACTGAAAGATGGCACAAGACCATAAATCTGGTTGTCTCTAAATTGAAAAGTAGTGTAGTTTTCCAAAAAAAATCCAAATTAAATTTTGTTTAATAAAAACCCACATTACATATAATAAAACATGAAATGCGCACAACGTGCAAAGAAATTGTTGTTAGTGACTCTAGAATTTCGTCAATGATTCTGATCTCATCCTACAGTTTAGCACATTATATCTTTTACACTGGTCCCCACATCTTACACACAATCTGGGCCGGGCTCATGGTATCTCTGGACGCTGCACAACTTGTGATGAAATCCATGCACAGCGAGCCTTGTCTCAGTGTGACGTAATTCATATCCTCCCTGAGTCCATTCACGGCTTTTTATGGCATCAGTAATGCAGAATTATTCGCATATTTTGCATTCCTTCTCGTGGGTTACTTATTATACAGTAACTGTATTTGAAACAGTTTGAATTTTAAATATTTATAAATATATTTAATTTACATATTAAGTTACTTTCATTTATAAGAAAGCTGTAAGAATACATTTATGAACAATGGAGTCTTGTTAAAATATTTTTTTTTAATTAAATAAAGGACAACCAGTTTGAAAAAAAAATGTGTAAACACATTTGAAACGATTATAAAGGAAACGGTATTTATTGTTGGTCGCAGCTAAAATATCGAAGAAAGAAGACAACGCCACTACAGTACTTTAAAAGAACTACACAAGTGTTAATAAAAGCGGAAATGGGGAATTTTACTGCGATGGGAGTTCGAACCGAATATTTATAGGAAGTTTTAAATTATTATATTAAAAAGAAGAAAATTTAAAATGTACGTACAATATATTTCATTCCCATTAAAGCAGTTTAATCTCTCACCTTATAGATAGTTTAATCTGACACATGCCACCCAGGCCTTTCAGTGGCATCACTTGTCGGGAGAGGGATTTAACTATTGATAACACACACATACTGCTTTGATCACCCAAGGACACGAAGCGCCTCCAGGAATGAGGAATCAACCCAATATCAGGGTCTGCTCCGAGACAACATAACATCAAGACTTTTTTTAATTTCTTTCTTTGTCGTTTTCTTTTTGTTTACACTGTTGTTCCTTCTTGTTTTTACTTTTGCTAACCCTTTTTTTATCCTATTCACACATACAAACACAAGACAGGACACACCCAGACCCAAGGTGCATATTTAAAATCCCCTACCTCGCCGGGAATCGAACCCGGATCGCCGGAGTGGAAGGTAGGGACTCTACCGGCTATGCCACGGCGACGGACAAATAACTGTTAATCTTTTTAATTTTACCTTTGTTAATCTTTTTATCTTATTCACACATACAAACACAAGACAGAACACACACCCAGACCCAAGGTGCAGATTTAAAATCCCCTACTCCGCCGGGAATCGAACTCGGGTCGCCGGAGTGGAAGGTAGGGACTCTACCGACTACGCCACGGCGACGGACAATAAACTGTTAATCTTTTTAATTTTACCTTTGTTAATCTTTTTATCTTATTCACACATACAAACACAAGACAGGACACACATCCAGATCCAAGGTGCAGATTTAAAATCCCCTACTCCGCCGGGAATCGAACCCGGGTCCCCGGAGTGGAAGGTAGGGACTCTACCGACTACGCCACGGCGACGGACAATAAACTGTTAATCTTTTTAATTTTACCTTTGTTAATCTTTTTATCTTATTCACACATACAAACACAAGACAGGACACACACCCAGATCCAAGGTGCAGATTTAAAATCCCCTATCCCGCCGGGAATCGAACCCGGGTCGCCGGAGTGGAAGGTAGGGACTCTACCGACTATGCCACGATGACGGACATTTTAAACACTGTTTTCCTTCTTGTTTTAACTTTTTGTTAACTTTCTGTTATTCTCACATATAGACACATGGACAACACACACCCAGACCCAAGGTGGAGATTAAAAATCGCCTACCCCGCCGGGAATCGAACTCGGGTAGCCGGAGTGGAAGGTAGAGACTCTATCGACTACGCCACGGCGACGGACGTACACAAAACACACCATTGACATAGGCTTCATCAATACTAAACATGGTGAATATGAAATTGATGATTATTATGACTATTTAACTCATGCCCCAAATGGGAGTCAATGACCAATCACGTTTCAATGATTTCTGTTTTACAACCAATCAGAGTCGTGCTTCACGAAATATTTATCAGTGTTTTAATTACAATATTAAAGAAAGCTCCTCCTTTTTAATATTCTGAACAGGTCTGACCATTATTTTGCAGTGACTGAGCCTGTGAGAAATACGACTACCAGATTGTATATATAGTGCATGAATGTCAACACATAAAAAAAGAAACCACTGTTTGCACTTTCTTAAATGTATTTTTTCCCAGGTAACAATCCAGAAAAATATAATTGTCATATTTACATCATACGACATCAGAAATGAATTAATATACAGTTTGATGTGTTTCATTTTTTCACCACTAGAGAGCATTCTTACAATATTGCGTTCCTTTGACAATAAATAGTATGATCTGGTTGCAGTGATAAACAAAAGAAGCAGTTGAAGCGTACCTATCGTTTCTCATTTGTTTTCAAACATCGTCGTTTACATTAAATATATAGGCCTAAATATTTTAAAATAACTATAGTTAAATAATTATTTGTGAGTAAACAGCTTAATTTTATTCGTTAAATAGTCGTAACAAATGCCACTCTTGATTTCCAAATTCTCTAGATAAATTCACTCCTCACTTCGTGAGTCGTGAATTTATCGATAATTTGGAAATCACTCGTGGCATTACTTATGATAATATGATATTCGGAGACTCTTTGGGCCTTAAAGTTTAAATTTGTATTACAGGTGAGGAAGAACATCGAAAAACTTTCTACTCAGGAAATTTATCCGACCGGGAATCGAACCGGGCCCGGTTAATACGAGGCAGCGATTGCTACTCCGAGACCACAGCGGTGGACAGATACAATATATAACACCTAATGTTATGTTTCGTCATTATTGGGAATCGCGAAAGTGAATATCAAATACCGTTGTACTGAACTTCACGAAAGATGTGCCTACATCGCTTAAAAAAGTAATATGTGATAAAAAATAATATCGTCTCCCGACAGACAGTGTCCCTGTAAAGACTGAGTAGCATAAATCACTTAAACGTACCTACAAAGGAAACAAAAAAAAATAAGAAAAAGAAAGAAAGCAAATATTTATCACTTGTTTAAATTAACTTAAAATTATGATTCTGCCTCCAATAAGAATTACAAGAATTCATAAAATAAACCAATGATTTAATCTCTTCTATACCTATCAATCCTATATGAAACTGTAAGAGATTTTTAAATTTTCTCACTCAGTAAACAACTTCCGAACGGTGTGATTGGTTTATCGCAACTCTGCATCATTCTCAAATTTAATTTAATACATAACTTTTATTTGACACCTCTGATAATTAATCGTAAAAGAACATTAAAATGTATACGTACTAATATCATAAATGAAAAACACTGAAACACTTTCAAATTTACATCTCAGTGTGTCATAACATGATAACTCATGTAACTCAAAAAAATTATTATATTCAAAACCAACATTTTGTCCAGATAAATGCTCTTAAAATTTGGAACCAACGAATAAATGTTTCTTTCAAAATTACATAACATAAGTAAATCACAATCTATAATACATGGGTATAAAAATTAGTTACTACCGTGAACACTGATAATTTGCCTCCCGTTGTATTGGGCAGTGCCCAAATCAGTATTACCCCGTAGTGAAATATCTTGTATATTAGTTAGATTGTAATCTGAGCTAGGGTTATGATGTAAAAGAAAGTTTTCATTACCAAAGATACATTCTACACTTACAGCACAAACAGACACTCATCATACCACATGTTGATTACAGTGACATATTACTGACTAGCTTGTATCATGATCTGTCCAATAAGTTGCAATGTATTCATAAAAGTCCACGCTGTGGTCTCGAGGTAGCGTGCTGCCTTGTCACGCAGCGGGCCCGGGTGCGATCCCCGGTCGGGGCAGTTTTTCTGGCTGAGGTTTTTATCGGGGTTTTTCCTCCCCTGTAAGACAAATGTCAGGAAAACTTTAAGGCCCAAACGGTCCCCGAAATCATATGGCCATCATCACTATCATTATCATCATCACCACCATCATCCTTCACCGGTGTGGAAAGCAACGGGAAGCTACCACACCTACACAATTCCCTAGCATAGCATAGCATGAAAGTGCTGTGATTGCAGTGAAGGACCTGCCTTCGGGCAGAATTACTATGGATGGATGGATGGTATTCATGCTTTAGAAATATTTGTATTATCAAAAAAATGGCCATGTTTCTGCATTTATTCAATCAGTTTCTTGGCTACAGTTGAGTGACAGAAGAAATTTGCATTTCCTATTTCAAATAAGATCAACTCTAACCCCATAAAGAATTGTATACTCAATAACTTATTCCTTCTGTCCAAAAATTCAGGACATTCGTTTTATGGGAAACCTCTCTTTTCAAATGCCTTTAATTCCTTATATTATCGCGGCAATTCTTACGACGCAACTAAATTATAAACTGATCTACAGTTACAATGAGATTTGTTCGTAATTGGTGTAATTTCGCTTATTTTTAAAAGATTGAATCATGCTTTCGAATACTTAAATTTGTAAACTATATTAGTTTTAAGCAGTGATGATCGCAGATATAACATTAGCGAATGAGGAATTTCTGGATATTATATGTATATATATATATATATATATATATATATATATATATATATATATATTCTTAGCATTTTTATAATTACTTGAACCAAATAAATTGGAATGTAAAGTCTGGATTATATTGTTTGGAATTCTCAATGGCTGCGAACTCATGGTCATATTCATTGAAATTTTGCCCAAGGGAAAATAAAATTGATCGACAATCTCCGATATATGAACATTTTGTAGAATTTATGAAAGAAGGAGGGTCATTTTGATTTTCCTATTGTGTCCCCCACAGCTATCACTGAATAGTAAGAAATATTTTACCTCAGGAGAAACATTACGCTTTATACGTGAAAAGAAGAAAACACCATATCTCTTGATCACCTCTTGATGCAATATTTTCACTTCATACATTCATGTAACCAGTAGCTGCCACTGCATCATAAATTCACTCTTCTAAGGTACATTTACACACAGACTTTGCGTGGGAAATGTTATTTTAAGATAAAAAATCAGAACTCTCTTTCTTTTGTATTCTTTTGCTTCTTCCATACATATTTCGTCTTGCGTTCTCGGCATTTTGATGCTGAAGATTGTGGTATTCCTGAACCCGGCACTTTACATCAGTTATAGACAGAACCTTCCAGTTGTTGTTTCAAGGCATCACACTTATTACAGTTATCACTTTTGGGAATATAAAATAAAATATAAAACTCCTTAAAACTTTTATAGAAATTGGAGAAACACACTGCTTTTCTGCCATTTTCACAATCATTTCCTACATCTTATATAATTCACTAAGGCTTAAAATGGTGGTAAATACATTGTGTTTTCTTTTCTCTTGTGTTATAATGAGAACTATAAGATCGAAATTCGTTTATAAAATTACACATATACTGAAGATCATATGTCCATGTTTTGTTATGAGGTTCGTAACGATCACGTTTGTCAACTGCGCCACCACGTTTCTCCCTCTGTTTCAAGGTACAGACAATTTTACAACCAGAGATAATAAACAGGATATTACACAGAACAAACTATTGAGCATCATCGTAGAATGACAGTTTTTACACTCAATTATAATTCTGTGGCATTAGGGTAAAAGTTTATAAGTCCGATTTTAGTAATTTTTATTTTATAGATACATATATCAGAAATACGGCATTATCATTCTTCTATCATTAGGGTGTCCACCGCTGTGGTCTCGAGGTAGCGTGCTGCCTTGTCACGAAGCGGGCAGTTATTCTGGATGAGGTTTTCATCGGGGTTTTTCTCACCTGTAAGACAAATGTCAGGAAAACTTTAAGGCCCAAACGGTTCCCGAAATCATATGGCCATCATCATCCTTATCATTATTATCATCATTATCCTTCACCGGTGTGGAAAGCAACGGGAAGCTACCACACCTACAATTCCCTATTAAAGCTATAAGAATAACATGAAAATGCAATGATTGTAGTGAAGGACCTGCCCTCGGGCAGAATTACTGTGGATGGATCATAAGGGTAAAGTTCCTAAGTGATTATTAATTTCTTCTGGTAGATAGAAGTAATGCAAATCTCAGATTATTAATAAGTTATTTGAATATCAGTAAGCTCTCGTGAAAACGTATGTTTTTAGACTTATGTGTGTATACCCTGTGGCCACACATATTTAAGTATGTGCTCTTTTCTTAGTAATTACTGTAATGTGATTCGTAATAAAAGCTGAATTCAGCTCCCATCACAATTTGTAATAATCAGAAAAACTCTTCTTCTTTTCAAATGACAAGTCTGTTACAATTTAGCAAACAAAAGGAACATTTGATCCCTATTAGGTTCGTCTTCCGGGCATATAGGCCGTGGTCCAGTCGTTCTTCTACTCGACGTTTCGTCTACTGCTGCGGTAGACATCTTCAGGAGATACTGCGTGCTCTCTGTGAGGAGTTCACAGAGAGCACGCAGTATCTCCTGAAGATGTCTACCGCAGCAGTAGACGAAACGTCGAGTAGAAGAACGACTGGACCACGGCCTATATGCCCGGAAGACGAACCTAATAGGGATCAAGACGCCGGCCGTGAAAGCCTACAGTTATACAAAAGGAACATTTCCTTTAGAACGTACGTGTACCACATCTACTTCTGTCTTACGTTTTCTAATTTCCTTTTTTGTTTGTCCCTTCAATCTTTTGAAGTTTCTTTCAGTATCCACAAAATTATGCTCTTCGTTATTATCTTGAAGCATATTGATGCTTGTTTACAACACACTCTCCTACTTGTGTACTCCCGTAGCCTACACGAACTGCTGCGCTTCCTAATCAAGGTTAGTTACGTGTAGCTTGCCAACACAATGGCTTTGTAGTTTGCGCTATAAAAATGTACTAGATTTCTTCGTAACGCTATCAGAAATTAATATATATTTTCTGTTCGGATTCAAGAAGCCATCAAGACAGCCAAATCACAATTTTTAATTTTGTCGGATAGTCATATCTGTCTTGAAACCATTCATTTAGAAGAATAACTTTACACTGACACAAATCAGAAACAGATTAAAAATATATACATATAAGAAAATGGGAAAACAAATTAACGATTCGCATTTATTGAACTGAAATATAAATTTAAACATACTCAGTTTTTGTTAGTATAATTAGGTTAACAGTGTTATAGGTCACTTTTTAGGAAATTAAAATGAGTCTCACTCAACCTGTGGCCCGCTAGCGGAAAAAGTGATTGCGAAGAGTGAGTCATCAACTCGCGCCGGCCAGGCATATCAACTGCACGGCACTTCTCTCACTTTTCTTGTTTAATATGTAACACTTTCATACCTCGCCATGCTTTGCTCTTCGAAATACTGGTATCTTGGCCAAGTCGCCCTAGAAATTTTGTTGGTGTATGCTCTAATCTATTTCCTATTTCGTCTAATTTATCCTCAGTCAGCACACGTTTTGTTATCCTTGGTTTCTTATCTTGCATTGAACCTGTTTTCTAAATTTGTTTACATGTCGTCGAACGGTTTCTCTATTTGGAGGATTTAACATGGAAATTATGTTCTGAATAGACTAACGACTTCTCTGCATGAATCTGTTTTCACACAATTACATACATAAAAACTCTATGCTGTATTGTGAACACAGAACGAGGCATAATGATAACTATGGACTAAGAGCACTATAGAACTTAAACAAGTGCTTAAATATACTTTATAACACGAGAATACTGTATTGCAGTAAAAAGCATATTTTACATCACAAGCATGCAGCTCGTTTGACTCACTCCGCCAGGCGCTAGTTGCACTGCATGGGCTGGGTGAATTGATGATTCACTGCCCGCAATCACTTTTCCCGCTAGCGGCATCAAGTCCAGAGATACGCAATATACAATTAAAATAATTGACTAAAAGTGGAAAATGTCGAGAAATCGCACCAAATTATAGTGTAAAATGTTCGATATTATAATGACATTTTTACATTTTGAACTTTTTAACCCTTGAGTCAGTGTGATAATATGGACAACGAAACAGATATACCGTGGAAACTTCGCATCAGCATTATGAAATAATTATATTTAAGTACCCACAAAGCGGATCAATTGAATAAAATAAATTGATAATTATTCAATTCCGCCATAACCTGTCTCAAGCCAGGTTGATAAAAGGTGAGGGGGAGGAGTGACACCTCGTAAAAAAGCCTTGATTCAGCTTGCCCTGCTGATAGTACCTTGTGACGGCCCATTGCCAGGGTTACGGTGAAGACCTCAACGGCAGATACTGCGGAGAAGGAGTCCTTCGCTACGGTGTACCTGACGGAAGAGGCTACATCTACTGCCTTGTAGATTGACAAACGGGTGGATAGGGTTCGTTAGTCCATCTAGGAGAGACAACACCGAAATAAAACGGGGCAGGCTGAGCTCTGGAGCTGGGTGAAGGCAATCAGCCTACAGAGGAGACCCCGGATAATAAACCCGCCATGAAAACGGACTAGCCACCCACTTCAGGGTGTATCGTATACATTGTTCGCAGTCCTAAGAATCAGGCCTCGGATCAAAGACGGAAACAAAACATGACAAACGCTAGTTTTCCTCCACGGAGTGATTTTGGAAATAAATATGATGAAAATCCTAGAAATTATGATAAAGAAGAAGAATATAATTATACATTTTGCTAAAAACGCTAGTAAGGGCGGAAGGCCCCTAAGGGACAAAGTGATAAAATAATATAATTTTCACTATTTTCTTTTCAGTATTAATTAAGTATTATGATTGTTGAAAGATACTTGAAGAGAATGTATAATTAAAATAATTGATAGCTCTGAACCTGTTAATACTTCGGAAATTACGAAATGCATAGAATTCCAAAACCCGTAAAATTAGTAAAAATAACGAGGAACTGAGATCTATGTACTCTATAAAGCAAACTTCAAACTATAACTTATAGATGATGGAAAAAATCTGAGCGTACAATGTACGTAAATAGAATATATTGAAATAACGTTTATAAGTTAAAATATGTGGTTCAGCTTATTGTAGTTTGTTTCATTAATAAATAATTACGGTAATATTCAGGCTAGAGGTATGAATAAATAATTGTCCAACATTTTAAAACAAGAGGAGATTTCATTATTATAGGCATGGCACAGGATGGAAGAAATTGTTGGTGTTTGTTTCTAGTTAATTGTGTAGAAAGCTACAGCTTTTGAACTGGTTCAATTCAGTGAATTGCAATTAAAAATTATTAAAATTATTCTTATGACATCACTCATTACTACGAGCGATCTTCAATTTTTATAAATGGCTATTTTTCAAGAATATTAATTCTTAAAAGCTAACCTACCGAAATTCAATAACTATTATCATACGCTAGAATAGAAAGGTCATATATAATATTGGGGTTGGTCATTTTAGTTACCTTTTAAATTAAATATGATGTTTTTATTTTGTGAAGCGAACTCAAAGCGAAACTCAAAATATTGGTGTAAATAGTAAGTGAACCTAAAATTCGTATAACAATCTAGCCATCTTGAAATCGTTCACTGAAGTAAGTAGTTCAAAAGCGGTATATTTATACACGATTATTATTTTATAACGACAATATTATATATTTCTACAACGATGCAAGAAATGCGAAGAAAACTAAAAAAGAAAAAAAAGGTTTTTCCATTATAATGCAAGTCATGGTGATTTCGTATCTGATCTGTCAACATTCAAGTTGAATGTAAAATGGTGGTCACATTTAGATGTACTAAACTGCTAATTTCTTCACTACATTAAAACAAATTTTCGGTTAATTATTCTCATGATTAAATCAGGTTTCATGTTTCTTTCTTTATACTTCCATTCCGGACACGGTGTATACAATATTAGTTACTACCATAAATGTTAAGAGTAATTTGAGATTAGGGTAAGCTATTTTTGTTAGCTTTTTAAGTTCGAAAGCTACTTTTTTAAAATGAAATTTTAAATTACATAATAATAGACTCAAACGATGCACCGCTTAAGTGAAAATAGTTCACGGACGTATTCATAATAACCAAAATTATATCAAGTATATTTTATTTTTTGAAATATAAAAAATAATTTTCAAAGAGAAGATAATAAAAAATCACTATTGCATTAAGCACCGAATTATCGATAGCTACGAATACATAATTATAACGACCATCGTAACTTTAACATACTTCATTGTAATATCCTTACCTGTATTCATGGAGATCCTGGATAACATCCAGCAGATGCTGAAGAGTATGAAAATGCTGTCACTGAAAACCCGCTTCATTATAACTGCACAATTCTTCATAACTACTTAAAAAACACGAACAATCTTAAATATCACTCTACCTTGAACATTCTCCTATCTACAATATTTTTCAAGTTCACAATATTTCATCACTCAATTTCGATGTTTCTCACAAAGTAAACACTGAACAGTCAACTTATTAAAGAACACCAGACTTGAAGTTAATTAAAATCTATTTGCATTAATTTATTATGAATAAATTATAAATATTCAAGGGCAATAAGAAACACTTCAGCATGCTACGATGTATTTTTTACGTATGATGGAATGTGATTAGGCCAACGAAAATGCCTTTAATTTGAATTTACATCAAAAACACCACATTATTATGGATTTGTTGTTATTTGACTAATCAAAGTAAATTACGACAAGTTTCCATTAGTTAAATTGTGTTACATTAAACATGGAAATACGATTATAATCTAATTTCATAGTTACTCATTACTAGTTCATTCAATTAACATTATATACAATTTAATGGTAAGTTATATCCACACGCACGAACACAAAACGTTGTATATTGTATTTTTTACGACAATCAACTGATGAAAATTTAAGCTAATACTGACTATATTGATATGTTACTTTTCAAACACTTCCGCTTCTAGAAAAGTTAATATTCCACTGCAGTAACGCTAGAGTTCTGCAGCTTGAAATTAAGATTTCACATATATTAATCATGGTGTTTTAAAACTGCGAGAGTTTGAATAGACTGTGCGTATAGTAAAACTATCGAAACACTTGTTTAATAAAAGGTATCACATTATTAAACAGCACTGGAAACAGACAATTAACATTTTGCTAATCTTATAGTTTTGAAGATGGGCGGCAATGATGTGATCGGTGCGTGGGTAGAAACGTCTGCCTTCCTCACTGCCGTCTACAGACTGACTACTGTGCTAAGCTTTCATGCGTTGCCGAAAGAGGCGCTCTTATCGCGCTCGATCACTCCAGTAACATGTAGCGGTCATGCAGCATAACGCAAAGAATAGAAAACGCAGGCGAAATAGTGTTCTTCTATATTTTGTTAAATTGTTTTTGTAAATGTTAGTAAGCAAATCATAGCCACACTTAATAATGTAATGAAAGATGAAAATCTAGAGCATAAAGCTTCTTTTAAAATGATTCTGCTACCAAACACAATCAGTAATAATTTATATCAGTGAAGTTTAAAATACCGAATGTTTAAGATTTACATGAATTGTAGCGCAGATGTCTTGATATTTTAATTAAAAAATTGAATGAACTATTATTGTAAAATATAATATAATGGCAAGAGGAATGTTCGATTATCTTCATATTTTGATCAAAAGAAATCATGAGAAATACCAAAATATAATAAATAATATTTTTTATTATTGATTTCGTACATCTCAATGATGGATAAATCATATTTGAAGAGAAAAAAGGGTCCCGGGTTCAAGTCCGGTCTGAGCGTATAATTTTTCTCTTCAAATATAATAAATAATAGTTTAAAAAACTAAAACAACACGCTTTATTAGAAAACCGAACTAAAAAATGAAAAAAAAAACAATTTCCACCACGATTGGGATAAAATTAAAGCGGTCAACAAATAAATCATCTCCAACACATCTAGAATAAAAGTAGAGTTATCTACAAAAAAAATATTTTACCATCAAAAGCATGGGGTGCTCTATATCAATTATTATATTTGATAATAAACAGATATTGGTAAAAGTAAAATCTGTAAGAAGAAAACGTAATAACCATAAAAAGCACCCCACGATTTTGATGGTAAAATGGTTTTTTTTGTAGATAACTCTAGTTTTATTCTAGATGTGTTGGAGATGTTGTTTTAATCTTTTTCATTTTTTAGTTCGGTTTTCTAAGAAAGCGCTTTGCTTTAGTTTTTTTAACTATTATTTGTTTTTTTTTATTCTTTAGTTTGGTTTTCTAATAAAGCGTGTTGTTTTAGTTTTTTAAACTAATTTATTTTTAAAATTTTTAGTTTAATTGATTGTCATAAACCGGAATCCCATGAAAATTGAATTGCTTAATACTCTTCTAAAAAAATCCTTCGGGCCGGATTTGAACCAGCGATCTATGGATTACTGAAATTGTATTCCACTACAGTCCACCGCTCTACAAACTGAGCTCTTACAACAATTGACTAAAAAGTCGATAAGTCCGCAACCTATTATACCGTTTTTTTGTTGTTTTTTGTTTTTTTTGAAGATTCTGGCCAGGATTTTAGAACCAAATTATGAAATTATTTTATTGTCGTTAGTCCTTTACATGTATACAAGTTTTCAAGTCGATCCAATGTTTTATGTGGGTGAAAATCGTGTTCAAAAATTCGGTTACATAGATAGATGGACAGTTACAGGACAAACTAATATAAAGCGTGTAAAAACCTAAAAACGTGGTATCAACTTCATGAATCGTGTAAGATTATGATTAGAATAGGATTACAACTTAAAGCATCTTACATACGCAGGCTCAATCACTATCGTTGAACACATGTCAAACATACCGGATTAATTCAAGTTTTTGAGATATTATCAGAATCTTCTCTATCGCATGTCATCTTCAAATCTACCGTGGTAGAGGGTCCGAAAATTAAGGTGACTTTCGTGTATTGAACGAGGTAATGCAGATAATCGTAAGAATAGAAACAGTTATTAATTCGTAATACGTCGTAACATGCATATCAGTACATTAATTCTTAATAATTATATATAAATTAATTAACGTATAGTGCTATTGTGTTATTATTTAATTGTAATATTACTGTGTTTTCTTAAGTCATTGCAATGTTACGTTTTTTTAGTGTATAGTGCTATTGTGTTATTATTTAATTGTAATATTACTGTGTTTTCTTAAGTCATTGCAATGTTACGTTTTTTAGTGTATAGTGCTATTGTGTTATTATTTAATTGTAATATTACTGTGTTTTCTTAAGTCATTGCAATGTTACGTTTTTTTAGTGTATAGTGCTATTGTGTTATTATTTAATTGTAATATTACTGTGTTTTTTGTAATTGTAATGTTATTGCTTTTTTTAGTGTATAGTGCTATTGTGTTATTATTTAATTGTAATATTACTGTGTTTTCTTAAGTCATTGCAATGTTACGTTTTTTTAGTGTATAATGCTATTGTGTTATTATTTAATTGTAATATTACTGTGTTTTCTTAAGTCATTGCAATGTTACGTTTTTTTAGTGTATAGTGCTATTGTGTTATTATTTAATTGTAATATTACTGTGTTATTTGTAATTGTAATGTTATTGCTTTTTTTAGTGTATAATGCTATTGTGTTATTATTTAATTTTAATATTACTGTGTTTTCTTAAGTCATTGCAATGTTACGTTTTTTTAGTGTATAGTGTTATTGTGTTATTATTTAATTGTAATATTACTGTGTTTTTTGTAATTGTAATGTCATTGCTTTTTTTAGTGTATAGTGCTATTGTGTTATTATTTAATTGTAATATTACTGTGTTTCCTTAAGACATTGCAATGTTATGTTTTTTTTAGTGTATAGTGCTATTGTGTTATTATTTAATTGTAATATTACTGTGTTTTCTTAAGTCATTGCAATGTTACGTTTTTTTAGTGTATAGTGCTATTGTGTTATTATTTAATTGT
Source organism: Diploptera punctata (assembly GCA_030220185.1). Classification (NCBI taxonomy): domain Eukaryota; kingdom Metazoa; phylum Arthropoda; class Insecta; order Blattodea; family Blaberidae; genus Diploptera; species Diploptera punctata. The sequence goes on along the minus strand of JASPKZ010001970.1, from coordinate 1,585,455 downwards.
AATATTACTGTGTTTTCTTAAGTCATTGCAATGTTACGTTTTTTTAGTGTATAGTGCTATTGTGTTATTATTTAATTGTAATATTACTGTGTTTCCTTAAGTCATTGCAATGTTATGTTTTTTTTTAGTGTATAGTGCTATTGTGTTATTATTTAATTGTAATATTACTGTGTTTTCTTAAGTCATTGCAATGTTACGTTTTTTTAGTGTATAATGCTATTGTGTTATTATTTAATTGTAATATTACTGTGTTTTTTGTAATTGTAATGTCATTGCTTTTTTTTAGTGTATAGTGCTATTGTGTTATTATTTAATTGTAATATTACTGTGTTTCCTTAAGTCATTGCAATGTTATGTTTTTTTTAGTGTATAGTGTTATTGTGTTATTATTTAATTTTAATATTACTGTGTTTTCTTAAGTCATTGCAATGTTACGTTTTTTTAGTGTATAGTGTTATTGTGTTATTATTTAATTGTAATATTACTGTGTTTTTTGTAATTGTAATGTCATTGCTTTTTTTAGTGTATAGTGCTATTGTGTTATTATTTAATTGTAATATTACTGTGTTTCCTTAAGTCATTGCAATGTTATGTTTTTTTAGTGTATAGTGCTATTGTGTTATTATTTAATTGTAATATTACTGTGTTTTCTTAAGTCATTGCAATGTTACGTTTTTTTAGTGTATAGTGCTATTGTGTTATTATTTAATTGTAATATTACTGTGTTTTCTTAAGTCATTGCAATGTTACGTTTTTTTTAGTGTATAGTGCTATTGTGTTATTATTTAATTGTAATATTACTGTGTTTCCTTAAGTCATTGCAATGTTACGTTTTTTTTAGTGTATAATGCTATTGTGTTATTATTTAATTGTAATATTACTGTGTTTTCTTAAGTCATTGCAATGTTCCGTTTTTTATAGTATATAGTGTATAGTGCTATTGTGTTATTATTTAATTGTAATATTACTGTGTTTTCTTAAGTCATTGCAATGTTACTTTTTTATAGTATATAGTGTATAGTGCTATTGTGTTATTATTTAATTGTAATATTACTGTGTTTTCTTAAGTCATTGCAATGTTCCGTTTTTTTATAGTATATAGTGTATAGTGCTATTGTGTTATTATTTAATTGTAATATTACTGTGTTTTCTTAAGTCATTGCAATGTTACGTTTTTTTATAGTATATAGTGTATAGTGCTATTGTGTTATTATTTAATTGTAATATTACTGTGTTTTCTTAAGTCATTGCAATGTTACGTTTTTTATAGTATATAGTGCTATTGTGTTATTATTTAATTGTAATATTACTGTGTTTTCTTAAGTCATTGCAATGTTACGTTTTTTTATAGTATATAGTGTATAGTGCTATTGTGTTATTATTTAATTGTAATATTACTGTGTTTTCTTAAGTCATTGCAATGTTCCTTTTTTTTATAGTATATAGTGTATAGTGCTATTGTGTTATTATTTAATTGTAATATTACTGTGTTTTCTTAAGTCATTGCAATGTTACGTTTTTTTATAGTATATAGTGTATAGTGCTATTGTGTTATTATTTAATTGTAATATTACTGTGTTTTTTGTAATTGTAATGTTATTGCTTTTTTTAGTGTATAATGCTATTGTGTTATTATTTAATTGTAATATTATTGCGTTTTCTTTATGTAATTGTAACGTTATTGCTTTTTTAGTGTATAATGCTATTGTGTTATTATTTAATTGTAATATTACTGTGTTTTCTTAAGTCATTGCAATGTTACGTTTTTTTAGTGTATAGTGCTATTGTGTTATTATTTAATTGTAATATTACTGTGTTTTTTGTAATTGTAATGTTATTGCTTTTTTAGTGTATAATGCTATTGTGTTATTATTTAATTGTAATATTATTGCGTTTTATTTATGTAATTGTAATGTTATTGCTTTTTTTGTTTAGTTGTTTAATTTTCTTCACACTAGTAGCAATTATTTCTTTATTGTAACGGACTGTCAAAAGCACGTACGGCTTACTGCCCGTGCGACCCATATTTGTAAATAATATTGTAAATATCTTACTTTTGTCTAATAAAGTCCTACTACTACTACTATTATCAATACATTTGCGCTATACGAACCGGATTTCCTGCGTGAACAGGCTACAATAATAGACAGACCCATAATATCAAAGAACTCTATCTACATAGCCAGTAACCTAAAAATTATTTTATAGATAGATCGTCTTTAAAATGTACCAAGAATGACACGTATTTTTTTAAAAATAAGAAACATTAATATATGTTTTGCATTAAAATTATATATTTTAAATTAATTTTATGGGCGCTTTAACGCCGAAGGTCTTATTGCGTGTAATTTTTACTACAGCTGAATTCTACTTAACGTTTGAGATAACACATGAAAATTGAAGTTCCTTCCCTGCTTAACAAAGTACTATTTAGAATATTTTCAAATGCCATATCCCATAATATTGTAGAATATGAACAAACTCATAGGTAACAATGAATTGTTATATTAATTGAAACTTTTACATCATGTAGATGCCTTAGTCACCATTATTTCGTATAATTAGTGAATAATGTTTTTTGGAGCATAAAACTCAAAATATGCATTTTGTAACTCCTCTTATATATACTAAATTCACAATTGTTTGTTGAAATAAAATTGAAAACTTCACAGAGATTATTATTTTACTCTCACTCTGTAAAACATGAGGTCGTCCTAGAGTTACATCAGTTACCGATATAATTTTCAAGAGAGAAAGTAGTGTCTTACCATCTGAAGGATACAAAGTAATGAAATGTTATTTTATTTTGTTGTATTTGTTAGGTCTATTACCATGGATCTCACTAATTGTGAATATAAGATATTGGTACTGGTATTATATTCTAAAGAGCTTTGCGCATAAGGAAAACAAAGAAAAAAATTCAGTCAGATTCGTCGGCACCGGTATTTGGAACTGGAAACTCCTGAATATGAGTATCAAATACTTTTTTTTGAGTCAAGTAACTCAATAAAATATTCTTTATAGCACTGCAAAAACGTACTAAAATTAATTTTCATATTTCACTACGGTTTTTACTTGATGGCTTATAGTAGAAAATTTGAATCTTTCTCTAAGTTATAATACCAAATCATCAATTTCCGGACACATGTTCTTCATCAAAACTTTTCAAAGTTTACTAGGTCCCATCAATAATCCCAGAGGTGTGCAGTAGCAATTGTGAATGGCATTTATATATTTGTACTGTTGGACTAAGTCTAGGAAATAAATACAAGATGAAAATTATTTAAACCGACAAACTCTGGGAGGTTGTAGGGGACACCAAAACAAATGTTTTTCCCTAATGCAATTGGTGATTATTTAAACAGGTAGAGGGCGTATTACGCTCTTCAGTTGTCACGACTGCAACTGCTGTTGATGGTAGGAATTGTTTTGTCCACCAGTGCAATAGTGAATTGTATCTGTTTACTAATGGAGCGATACAACTGATATGTGTGGGCCGGTGCTGTTGGGGACTGTTTAATTGGGACATATCTCCTACCTAGGCCATTAAATGGCAGGCACTATTACAATTTTCTCGCCAGAGCAATGCCAGAATTGCTGGAAGACGTCCCGCTCCCTATATGGCAACGCATGTGGTTCCAACATGACGAGGCGCCGGCACATTTCAGTCGTCGTGTGCGTCGATTCTTGAACCAACGATTTTCAGAAAAGTTGATTGGCAGAGGTGGTCCTGTACCAGGCCTGCTCGATCCCCAGATATGGCCCCTTTGGATTTTTTTGTGGGGGAGAGATGGGCTACCTTGTTTACACAACTCCTGTTGCATCAGAAAATTATCTGGTTGCCCGGATAGTAGCAGCAGCAGGAGCAATTAACGATATTCCTGGAGTTTTTGCCCGTGTTAGACAGAGCATGATCCGCCGGAGTAACCTTTGTTTACATGTCAATGGAGGCATTTTTGAACCTCTACTGTAATTTAAGTAATTGTGTTGTGTTAATGTGTTGTCTCTTGGTAATAAAAAATGCAAAAGTGTTTGTTGGTTTAATTAATTTGCCGCTACCGGTTTAAATAATCCTCATAGGAAAAAATGACATTAAGGAAAAAACATTTGTTTTGGTGTCCCCTACAACATCCCAGAGTTTGTCGGTTTAAATAATTTTCACTCTGTATAAATAAATAGTATCTTACCGTTTTACTCCTTCAAACAATAGTATACTACAATCCAGGTTGGAAGTGTTTTTACAGAAGTGAGGAAATGATTAAAAACCGAGCGATACCGAAGATTTTAATTTCCGAGATTCTGTGAAACACTTCACAAACGTGCGTTGTACATTCTTTATTTGCACGATGGCGTTTTCAAAATAATAAATAACAGTAAAATACTAGCATCTTTGTTAGAAATATTTGCGTTCATTATAAACAACTGACTAACGTTAAAAGTGTGGCCAATGTTTATACGGTAAATGCCGAAAATAATTCAGTTGAGACTACAGCAGGCTGTGACATCTATCAGGTTTAATGGCGGCATGTACGGGTTTATTGTTTTATATTGTTTCAAATAAAGTTCAATTAATTTAAAATGCAATGGTTTGTTTTGAATAATGTACGTTAACACTACCTTTTGGATACAGTTTTTTATATACATTGTACATAGGGCAGTGATTACACTTCCCGCAAGAAGTAGGTAATTTGTAATATTACAGTATAGTTATTTATAGGTTGGCAACGCCGAAATTTAGGAAATTGAACTTTCAATCATGGTCGTCATTGCTGTAAGTATGACAGAACACACTATTTTGCAAAATAAATTATAGTCATTTGTATTTATATTTAAATTTTAATTGTTCGTTTATCCACTCTTTATCTATTATTCGGTCGGCCGCGGTGGACTAGTGGTTATGCTCCTTGCCTCTGGTCCCGAGGGTCGCGGGTTCAAACCCGGCCGGGGTCGATTGATTTTTTAGGACGGAAAAATCCAAGGAGCAAGTCCTCCGGAATGGACTTTAAGTCGTGGGTCCCGAGTCTGAAGATTTTAAGGCTCGTAAAAAAACCTTAAGCCTGAATGAAAAGGCCTCTAAGCAAAATTTACCGAATTTTCCCGTCCTAGTACTACCTTGGTTTCCTAGATGTCAGCATGAGGCGGAACGCTGACCACGGACCACTCAAAATGACATCTATACGAAAACAAGTGTAATTAATTAGTATGGTTCAAATTCTTCCCTGTAGGGGGAGAGCGCCTAAATCTCTGTAAAGGGAAAAATTAGGCTTACAATACAATACAATCTTTTATTCGTTAAATTTATTCCAAACAAATACGTATTTTATATAATAGTAAATAAATATATTATAGCCAAATTGTGTAATTTATTTTTATTTTAACCTAAGACTAGTTTATCGTACATTTGATCTAACCAGGCTGAGTAGTATACATGTAATTTTAATGCCTTAGAACTGCAGGTAAAATAAATATGCTATTTTACACGCTTTATATTAGCTTGACCTGTATACATTTATCTATCTAGCTATCTATCTATGTAACGGAATCTTTCAACGCGATTTTCACCCACTTAAAATCATTGGATCGACTTGAAACTTTGTATAATTGTAAAAGACCCGTGGCAATACAATAATTTCATATTTTATTTCTAAACTCATGCCCAGAATCATCAGAAAATAAAAAAAATGTCTTTGTATCTATGTAACGGAATTTTTTAACACGATTTTCACCCACTTACAAACATCAGATCGACTTGAAATTTGTATACGTGTAAAGGACCCGTGACAATATAATAATTTCATATTTATTTTCTAAAATCCTGGCCAGAATCATCAGAAAATCAAAGAAAATGTATTTGTTTCTATGTAACGGAATTTTTGAACACGATTTTCACCCACTTAGAAACATTGGATCGACTTGAAACGTTGTATATTTGTAAAGGACCCGTGACAGTACAATATTTTCATATTTTGTTTGTAAAATCCTGGCCAGAATCGTCAGAAAATAAAAAAAAAAGTGTCTTTGTATCAATGTAACGGAATCTTTGAACAATATTTTCACCCTCTTAGAAACATTGGATCGACTTGAAATGTTGTATACTTGTAAAGGACCCGTGATAATACAATAGTTTCATATTTTCTTTCTAAAATCCGGCAGAATCGTCAGAAAATCAAAAAAATGAAAACTGGTATAATAGGTTGCGGACTTGTCGACTTTTTAGTCAATCGTTGTAAGAGCTCAGATGGTAGAGGGGTGAACTCTAATGGTATATAATTTGAGTAATCCATAGGTCGCTGGTAAATCCGGCTGGGAGTTTTTTTTAGAAGAGTATTACTTTTAGCTCATACTACAATAGTATCGAATTTAAAGATATTTACATTTTTATCTTATTCTGTAAAATATTAAAACTAAAAAGTAAAAAATAAATAATTGTTTTAAAAAAAACTAAAACAACACGCTTTATTAGAAAACCGAAATAAAAAATGAAAAATAATTTTAATTTCCAACACACTTGGGATAAATAATTTTACCATCAAAAGCGTGGGGTGCTTTTTGTGAATTTTAGATTTTCTTCTTAGAGACTTTTACTTTTACCAATATCTGTTTATTATCAAATATATTAATTGCTAAAAAGCACACCACGCTTTTGGTGGTAAAATTATTTATCCCAAGCGTGTTGGAAATTAAAATTATTTTTCATTTTTTTAGTTCGGTTTTCTAATAAAGCGTGTTGTTTTAGTTTTTTGAAACTATTATTTATTGTTATTATAAACGTAATATTGGCATTAATGTTCTCAAGCTTACCTTTCGCATGCAATATTTAATATAACTACAGGGTTCATTTATAATCGAACGGGCACACGGTGTTTTGTCTGTGCGCGGTTGGGTGTGCCACAGCCGGCTTTGCTCCTACATAAACTCCAGACGTAAAGCATGTAGGCCTATAAAAATCTTACCTTATAGAATATGCTGGAAATGTCGTCCACCCTCTGCCAAGCAGGTATTATATCAGGAAAACACATTCTAATTCACTTGATTAAGTTGGATCACTGTAATGTTTCCGATTTCATTTCTAATATTTTGTTTTATTTCTTCCAATGTATGAGGATTTGTCTCGTAAACTTTCCCTTTCAGGTTACCCACAAATAAAAAATCACATACTGTTAGATAAGGGGAGCGAGAGGGCCATAGACCAGGACAAATAACTCTATCTTGAAACACTTTCCTAATTTTATTCATGGACTCCTCTGCTGGTTGAGCAGTACCAGAATTTTGACGAAACCACCGATATGATTTCTCTTCTTCTGTCAGTTCGCGAAGAAATGGGGTTAAAATTTCATTTCGGTATCTCTTTGCAGTTTCAGTCTGCTCGTAAAATATTGTATCGATTGTGCGTCTAGCGCTAACAGCACACCAATCTCCAACTTTCCGATCATATTGAGGGATTTCGTGAACGCGATGTGGATTTTCAGATGCCCAGTACCGATTGTTATGAGTGTTAAACGACCATTTAGATGGAACCACGCCTCGTCGGAAAAGAACAGAAGCTGTGGATCAATTAAACCATAATTCACTGATGAAATAAACAATCCACAATATTGTATTTGTGATATTGGGTCACCACGCTTTAAACAATGGACACGTGTACTCTTATAAGGTTTTAGTTTTAATAATTTAATTGCAACTTCTATAAGGTAAGATTTTTATACATGCTTTGTGCGCGGAGTTTATTTAGGAGCAATGTCGGCTCTGGCACACCCAATCGCGCACAGATAAAACGCTGTGTGCCCGTTATTTTATAAATGAAGAACCCTGTGGTAACTTGGTAGAAGCATGAATGGATTAACAATATTCCCTCTGTACCTATATACTAGAAGCGACCCTGTTGAAATGAGAATAGAGGTTTATTAATAAGGACTTATGGGAATTTCAAATGTATTAATAATTGTGTTTCTTCCTGGATTGCCTAAATATCACAATGATTTAGTGCGCGAGCGCGTAAACTTAGAGATCTTTGATGTAAATCCCATTTATGCAGACTTTTTTCTCTTTAGCTGTATTTATTATTATTATTATTATTATTATTATTATTATTATTATTATTATTATTATTATTATTATTATATGTATAATACTATATTAATATTAATATTAATTTTAATGTTAATATATTATTATTATTATTATTATTATTATTATTATTATTATTATTACTGTTACTCATTATAAAACTAATTTAAGTTCTTTGTTTGAACACACTTCTAATTTGAAGTTTTTAGCTGTTTACAAATCTTATTAAACCAAGAGATAGATATGGAAAAATAATGAAAAAAATGTTTTACTGGAAAAAAAAGAGTTACTTTTAATTATAAAAACCCAATTCTATGTTTGTCTAGTTCCGATAAACTAGATAAGACCACATTGCAATCAATCCAATTGCAGTCACTTTCAGGTCTTTGAATTTTTTATACGTCATCGAATTCCACAGACTAATTGTAACCAACAATTTAAATAAATCTTGTTTTACAAATTTGAAACTTCCTTTACTACAATTCTTCAATTGAATGCAAGCTTCCAAAGCAAAATAAAATGCTTACAAATTAAATTTGCTAATCAGATAACATCCATGCTAGCAACATGGTTGCCAACATATCCATTCACGTTTCTACAATGTCCAATCATCAATATATATATATATATATATATATATATTATAATTAAATTTTTGACATTGAGCAATGCAAGCTTAATATGACATGATAAGAAAAATAAATGCCTGAACGGGATTTGAACCCGGACCTCTGGGTTGGTACCCCAGCGTGCTATCCATTACACCACCAGGCAAATCCAATTCAAACACTTATCTTTCTTATATATATTCTCCATTATTACTAGATGTTGCGAGAACTCGGTCTTCACTGCCACCTAGTAGCTGATTATAACAAGTAAGCTGAGGTACCAATCCAGAGGTCCGTTCAAATCCCGTTCAGGTATTTATTTTTCTTATCATGTCATATATATATATATATATATACATATATATATAAAACATAAATGTTATAAATTATTTAAGTATTCCAAATACAGAATATGAATATAATTAAATTTAAGTTACTGCATCAGTTTTGTTAGAGAGGCAGAACTTCTTTTTCACATATTTTCATGTTACTTTTACATTTTCCGAACGCAGAAGAGTGATATCTTTAAACTTAATTAAAAGTCTGCTACGCTGGTACGTTGTCAAGTTGATTGACAAAGCAATTGTTGAAGAAAATAAGCCGAAACTGTCCTCCGGGGAACAGGAACAGCTGTACAGATAGAATAATTCTCTCTCGTTAAACTCTTATAATTTTACTACCACTTATCAGTAGATTTTACTGTTTTACCTCAATTAATTTTATTTTTACAATTAGCTCACTATCTTCAACATCACGAGCTGCAGCCCTCCAAAACCTAAATCTTTTATTGGTCTCATAACGTGTAGTCGAACTCAGTGAACTTGTGGCTAAATGAAATATCACGTATATTCTTACACATTTTCGGGTAAAATGCATGCAGTATAGAAGTTTTTTCCTTAGTTGTGCAAAAGTATATTTGAAATAAATTGCATCTGTATATTAGTTGTTACTTTATATTAAAAACAAACTAATATCAATATAATTTGTTAACATCGTCCATGGCATTACAGTCCTAGTTGGAAGTTAGCTTCATTAATTCTCGACCTCCAATCTTCTGCATCCTGTGCCTACACTTTCCAATTACCACACTTTAGGACAGAGGTGGGTGTTACGTAATCGAGGTCACCGCTGCGCCCTCAGAAACATTGCTGTACTGACTGCAGATAATATATTAGTAGTAGTAGTAGTAGACTTTATTAGACTATAAGTAACATACATACTTTTCCGCGTTTTGTCCTAAAATTTACCCACATATATCCAATTTTCTGGATTTACAGTTAACTCGTAGCATGCCAATCTTTCACGATTTGAATTTAGAAATCTTTCCGGTAATAACTGACGCCTCCAATATTCTAAATCGTTACATTTTCCTAATATATGTATCTCCTCTTCAAAGCTCCCGCATATTGGGCATATTCGCATATCGTGAACGTCGTTAATTTTTACAAATTTCCATGACCCTAGCCTAAACCAAACAAGCCCTGATCTCTCTTTAAATCCAAGATTGAGTATGTAAGATTGTTTTCCCCAAGCCTGTTTAAGATCTCCAGATAATATAACATACAAGCCAGTTCAATGCTGTTTCTATCAAAATGCTAGTAGGAATGTATGGATGACGTAAATTGTATTGTACACCACTGATCAGATTTCATGCCATTTATGTATGCAACTAAGAGATCAAAAACTGTACACAAGGAGAGGCGCGCGCTCACGCAGAGTATTGAGATAAAATCAACAAATACATTTATTAACTGAGTTTCTAAATTAAGAGAATCTAGCCGCCCTGGCCTGCATTAGGAGTTGATAGCAATCTACACTAATAAGGGTCATCAATATATTCTGCAGATTTTATATTGACCTATTGCTACATAATTTCATAGCCATTTCAGTTGCACTGTAGGCCTAGTCATTTAATCTCAGAACATGTCTACTTTCAGAGCTTCGCATTATGGATACTTCTGGTTGTTTATATTTATAATATTTTTTTCTTATTCTTCTATTAGCATTTTCATTAATGGAACAGACAGTCCATTTCAGGGTGTAATATTCGTGTCAAAGACATTTAGAAGATTACATGTTTTTGTCAAAAATAGGGAAATGATTTTCTTCTTCTTCTTCTTCGGCTTTCCCCCCACTTATAGATTTGCCGTCTTCGATTCCCATGTATTTCTATCATTTCAATCTCCTTCTTCCAAATTCCTATCATTCGACTGACATATTTTCCTGAAGCACGTAGCGATATACTTTTTTTCCAGGGCCAGGGTTGCCTGCCCGACGCCTAACCCCCGGACATGGAGGACCTGGGCTTTTTTAAGGTTTTTAAGGGTTTGCTCCGTTAGCCGACAAGTCTCAGTTTTAAGGCGTTGAGAACTCGCCTTTCGTCCCATCCTGTTAGCTACAGTCTATTACGACTTCAGTCAGGGAGCACGACGAGAACGTGGGATTAGGACTTGGTGGCAGAGCTGCTAAAAGAGTCGCAGATGCATTCCTCGAGATTTATTAAGGTGTATGTAGTCAGTATCTGTATTCTTCCCCGGGAAATAATTTTTCTGGACTAAATATATATTTATTAATCTTATATATGATTGAATCACAAATTACTATGTTTATGTAAATTGAACATAATTTGTTTCCTAATACTGCAATAACATCTACAATATCAAATTAATATTACTAGATCATATAGCAAGCATTCATAAAGGTTTTAAAGTCATATTATTTTTAAAATAGTGTAAACAAGTTAATTTCAATTGATTGTAGAAGAAAATCTTACTACTCTTTGTATTATGTTGCAAACATAACGTTTGGCGTAAAAAATCCGCTTGTAACCAATGTTTCACTTTTACAGGCTTAAGTTAAAATTGAACATATTTATTTTGTACAACCTCAAATTAATATTAGGATTGTCATGCTTGGATTTAAACAAATCTATTGGAACAATGGAACAATATATATATAATCCACAGACGAAGAGAATGACAGCACGGGACGAAGGGGGGCACGGGGAATTTCAAGTGATACAATGGCATACTACCTGCGAATAAAGGAGCAATGATGACGTATAATGTATATATATATATATATATATATATATATATAGGCCTACGAGTATATATATGTATCGACGGTAGGCAATGAAAATCTCGTAATTCCATCAGTCATTGAAAATCACATTACTCCAGTAACGAGGAGAGAAATATGTGATGCATAACCTGTTGAGAACATGGACTTCAAATTTATTAATAACTTGACTAGTATTCTGTAGTAAAATATGTGGGAACTATTATTCGATCAATTTTCATAATTATTTAGAACAGTTATTTGTTTTTCCTGTAAAATTTACCAAAATGGAATTACGAGATTTTCATTGGCCACCACACACACACACACACAGACACACACACACACACACACACACACACACACACATATATATATATATATATATTAGCGGACCCGGCGGACGTTGTCCTGCCTGAACATTTAATTCTTGTGTCATAGCCGGACGATAAAAATATAACTTACTTTTTTCACCATAAAATTCACTAATCTACAAGTTCGGAAGAAAGCTTCTCACTGCCATCAACAGTGATTCAAGAAGCATGCATTATGACGTCACATTATTGTAGCGCGGAATATGTCGGTAATGCATATCACTATGTATCTCATGTAAAAAGAATCCTATAACCTGATCGCAGCGTCACCTACCGGGTCCAATTGTAAATCTGAATCATCCAACGACCGTCTCAAACACGCAGAAAAAAATTAATCAAAATCGGTCCAGTCGGTTAGCTAGTTATTAATTTCGGACTTGAAATTAACATCCACTTCAAATTGTTTGATTTCCCTCATTTTTGGAAAATATCTACCTCGATTTATTTTAATAGGATATACTGAGTTTCCTTGTGAAACCTCGAAAATTGTGACTGCTAGAGTGATTTTTAAATTTTCACTTCAGGTGAACTCCTACACCTAATGATTTTAGAGGGTCCAATTGTATATCTAAACGTACGAGGGACACAATCAGATCCATAGAAAAAAAATTATCAAAATAGGTCTAGTCGTTTATGAGGAGTTCAGTGACAACCACGCGTACAGAAGAATTAGTGGGGCACTTATCTGCCAAAATAGTTAATAATATTCAATAATTAAAAATTATTTTTCATACTTGGTCCTTTCGCACAGTAAAGATACTGCTTTGCGTAATCTGTTTTTTTATTTCATTTTGTCCATTGTTAATTCTCGTTCCCAAATAATATTATAATTGTCCACTCTTTATATTTTAGGTTTATCTATTATAATTTTGGATGAGATTGGGCATGTAGAGTCTATCCCTGTCAATATTTTATTTTTATCACAATTTTCAGACCAAATTAATTTATTTGACCGTCTAATGTTTTGGTAATGAAAAGTGAAAATTAAACGAATTTAACCCTTAAATTGGCGAAACAGTAATTTTTCGTGCCAGTTATTTAAATGTTTCGGACCGGAAAGAAAACAAAATAATCTAAAAGTATTATAAAATAACTAAAAGTTATTATTGTACATTGTTGTATAATTTGACAAAAACTTATAAGGAATTTCTACGGTACTCTTTTGTTTTTATTATCTCATATAAACAATATACAATATTTAATAAATGAAATTAACGTATCTCATAGGATACATTGCCAATTTAAGGGTTATTATGTAAATAATGACCTTTTACTTGCACTGTTACCTAATTTCTAAACAATTAAAAGTGATATACAGTATTTGATACCTTAGTGCGGAGCTGTGGGACTCGTGCTAGCTCCCACGATGAATACATTTAATCATGGGATTTCGGTCAGTGTGGGTCCGACGCCCACCCAGCTTCGTGAGGAATTAGGGTACATACAATTGGGTGGAGAAAACCAACTAAACTGCTGGGGAACTGACATACTGATGACATGTCACTATTTTACTGGCCGGATGACCGTTCACCTCTGTCATTAGTATGTGACAAGAAAAACTATTATTCTCCTCATTTAGTACCCTTTCCATTTGATAGTCCTGGCATCCTATAATTTCTGCTAAAAAAAGTTAAAGTGATCCCACTAAAGGCCTCAGGAGGCCCTTGGGGTAGTAGGAGGTTAAGGCTCCCACTTTTTCTAAACAATCGGCACTTGATGTCAACCGGATTGTCAGCCCTGCGTGACGGCCGCCTTTACCCCTGAACAAGCGTCTGGTACTCATTTCCGTTAGAGGCTGAGTCATCCGCAGGGCTACAGTGCCGCCAGAAGTTTAGGATCAGTTTAAAAATCCTGACCCCACCGGAACTCGAACCCTTGACCTTCCGGCTTGTAGTAGCGCAGTGCCCTAACCACTACGCTACAGCGTGCCCTTCTAATTTCTGTTATATGTTCCAAAACTGTATTCCTTGGTCTTCCCCTCATTTTTTACAAAATATTGTGTTCTAAATATGCTTTAAGGAAACTGTTCTGACAAGTACACGACCAAAAGAGAATTTTTCTACATTGATTTTGAAGATACAAGTAAATTTCCTATCTTGTATTTCATCTGTAGGGATATGGTTCATAAATTAACCTTGGTTTGCGCATGCTCGGAGTCTTGGCAATAAGATGGTCCCAGCCATCACTGTGAGTAATCAATCGCAACCTTTCTAATGTATAGCCGCCCGCCTCCAACTGTTTGCATTCCTGGTTGTGAGTGAAAACAGCCAATCAGAAGAGGGAATGAGTTAGTGACGTAATGTGAAGGTTAATAAGTACAGCATACGCCTTTAAAATTTTTATTCAATTGGTCTAGCTATAGTATTTGTTTTCTTGTCTGTCTAACTTATAATCGTCTCTATAATTATATTTTATATTGTTTGCTAGTTAAGTCCGTCCGAGCTATGGGTATGATAAAGATATTGAACACAAAACACATCAGTTTCAAGCTATTTGTGGTACAATAAATAGAACATTGAATAATAAAGCCCATAAACAAACAAAATTAAAATTTTATAAAACAATGGCTGTCCCTGTCCTTTTGTATGGGAGTGAATCTTGGATTACCACTACCAAACAAGAAAGTAAAATCCAAACAGCCGAGATGAAATTTTTAAGACGAGTAAAAGGCTGCACTAGAATGGACCAGATAAGAAACGAGGATATCCGTGAAGAACTGCAGATCTACTCCATAAAAGAAAACATATGTTATCAACAAGATACAGTGGAAAGAACATGTAGAAAGAATGGAAGAAAGAAGATTACCAAATAAAATCTTCCATTATTTTCCAAGAGGAAGAAGAGATGTCGGACGTCCTCGGAAGAGACGGTCTTAGATCTATTAATTAAGACGGAACAGGCAACTCTTGCCTAAACCAGGAAGTGAAGAAGAAGATTGTTTGCTAGTAGGCTTTAGGCCTATTTGTATCACTTTTTATTAGGATCCAACTTTCTTGGGCATATAACAGCACACTTCTGATGTATTTTTTTTAATCAGTTTACTTTTCTCTATGACTACATTAACTACATTAAATTTCTCATTAAATTATTCCTTAGTTAATATAGTTTTTTATTTGAACTTATTTTGGTTATCACTGGTGATTATATTCCCTAGATATCAAAATTGTCGTTTTTTAATGCCCCAGGTTGTCCTTTTGGACATTTTAGGTGTTATCTCCTGGCATTGGCGTAATTGGAACCCACTTCTGAGGTTGGGGCTTCTAGAAGGCGGGGTTATGTTGTTCCGAAATGATGGGTAATGATGATGTGATAGTGGTACATCAGGAGAGTCCTTAATCCTAAGCTTATCTAAGAGAGAATATGAGTGATGATGACTGCGATGGCCATATGATGTTCGGGCACAGTTTGGGCCTTAAAGTTTCATGACATTTGTCTTACAGGTGAGGAAAAACCCCGATAAAAACCTCACCCAGGAAACTGGGATCGAACCCGGGCCGCTGCCTGACAAGGCAGTATGCTACCTCGAAACCAGAGCGGTGGACGATATCAAAATTTTTGTACTTGATATATTTAAAAATTACCAATTTTTTATGTTAGACATAAGTTTTGCCTTCATTTATGAACATTTATTTTTTTCTTGGTATTACATTCGTAGAGTATAACTCTATTATTCATAATATTTTCATTATATGCATTACTCCATGTGTCACAGAAAACAAAAATCCACAAGTTTTATTTTCCACAGAACTATTTTTCCTATTTATTACATCAAATTCGGGAATCACATTTTGAATATAATCGTATCATAAATAAGACTGGTGCACAATGTATGTAACAGGAATACATTTAGAATTTATTTAAAAATGTACAGTGCGATGTAAATCAAAAGGCATTGAGCCAAGCACACGGATATACATCATTTATCACATGGACTAGAATATAAAACTAAACTAAAAACGTGTTTTATTAACCGGTTTTTTATGTCACAATTTCCGTCTCTGTATCCGCGCTAGAGGGAGATAAATGTGTAGGAGAGGGCGCCCATCCCCCTTAACATGATGACAATTTATAAAAAAAAGTGCATATGGGTTAATGAAACACATGTTTTAGTTGCAGTCTAGGAAATAATAGTACTATACACATCAATCAAGCACCAACGCGTGCATGCCATATGCATTGATTTAATATATATTACTTTCGAAACAAACAATCCTAATAACGACCAATAGATTTTCATCTAGAAATAAATGAATCAAGTAAGCAGTTTTTATATTGTCACAACATGTATTGTATTTCCCTTGTTTTTTTTAATAAATGACAATTTATAGTCAGCAATACGAGTTCAGTTTTCATTTTTTTAATAAGAGGAAAGGGTTTAGTTTCATGAGCAGAATTCTATATAGATAAGTGATGATTGGATTTGTTTACTGCAATGAATTTAACTATATCAGCATAATGTTAAATAAATCACCATTTTCTTCTGCATTGTTTGGCCCCTACGGTTCGTTCCGCTTGCACAGGAATCTAAATCGTCTCATTATCCTCTTCTTGGTCGCCCAACATCTTTTCTTCCGATAGCCTGATAAATCATCAGTTGTCTGGTGATTCGTGTTATAAGAATATGCCCTTGTCAATTATCCCTATTGTTCTACTCGGTTAATTGTAATAAAATTAGTATCAAATTACGTTGAGGTGATTAGTATAGGGCGGATTTCAGCATATTTGCATGTTTTATTCCTGCAAAGATAAACATATGCATAGAAGAGGAAAATGCGTTTCATGTCATTTGGAATCACTTGCAAAATTTTATAGTGCATATAAATGCATATTCACGGGATTAGCGCATATTTTACTAATATGTGCATATGGGTGCATATATTATACATTTGTCCCTATTTAATATTAAAATATTAGTTTGTAACCCCATAAAATAACACGTTTCTGCTTTATGCCATTTTTTGCAAATGAAGTCAATTTATTAAAACCTATTTTAGTAAACTACCAGCCACAATCACACGTCTGGAAGAAATAGGAGTGCCACTAGCTTCTACCCTACAGATGTATGAAGCCGCCGTCGCCCAAGAAGTGCCCGGGGAAACTGCAAAGACACTTCGTGAGAAAATTGAAAAAATCGAAGCCAGGAATCCAGAACTAAAGTTTATTCGGGATGTGAACAGTGTGTTAGAAGGTGAATCTGAAAAAGAATTTAATTCTTATTCTGTGAGTGACATAGCCTCTTTGCGATACTGCCCTGTGGAGAGATCATTCTCTTCGTACAAACACATTTTAAGTGCCAGAAGGAAGGGCTTTCTACCAGAAAATTTAGAATAATATTTGGTTATTTATTGTAACTACGATGTATAAGTGACCGTTAAATGATTGTTAACTTATATTCCATATTACAGACAAGATTAATGAGAATGACTCAATAAAATGCAATTATTAACTTGAATTAGGAGCGAAAAAGTAAAAATATTGTTGCTTCATAAAAAATAAATAATATGATGTGAGAAAATAATGTATTTTACTATAAGAAGAAAATTATTTTTGTGCATATTTTTTAAAATTTTAAGAGCATATTTTCAACTTTTTTGCTGCATAGATGCATGCTTATATTTATGGTTTTTAGTGCATATAAATCCTCTCTCTAGTGATTACTCATATGATAAAAATTTAAAAAAATTAAAAATGTACCTGTTGCCAGGTATCATCGTCCTCTACTGTCTTAAAATAATATATTTAAAATATTATTATTTGTAGGTCTTTCGGAAGTTAACTTCCATTGTCAATAGGATGAGTATGCGCTACTAGTTATTGTATTTAAGACGATGTAGACGTTGATGGTCTTGATGCGTTGCCAGTAGCAACTGACTGGTTTTTAACTATGTCGTATAGTAGATTGTACATTTGAGGTGTGTTCTCATTTAGTAACATGGTGTTGTTGATTTATTTCATAATTCCTTCTCGGTTAGAAGTTCGTTTAATGTTTAAGTCTGTAGTTGGTTTCAAATTGTAAGGTTACTGACTTCATTACATAATAATACATCCAACAACTGATCTTAAACATGCTATTGCACTCTCGATTTTTCTTTTCTCAGATCTATTGAATGCCCATATTTCACAGCCATGTGTTAATTCTGCTATAGCCATTTTATTACAGAATTCAATTTGGATATATTTAATAGTCATTAAAGAATCTGAGATTAACATCTCACTTATTCATTTGTTGATTCTTGAGAACATGTTCCGAAAGGATCACAACTCTTTTGAAGCATGTTCTCAAGGATCAACAAATTATAAGCTGGGGTGTTAATTTCCGAATCTTTAATGGCTATTAAAAAGCCCATAGTGTTACTTCCTAAAAATATTAATTGAGTATCTCTCCTTGTTTTATTTTAGACTCGCCTAATTCTTCCACAGATATTTCAGAATTTATTATATTTTTTTACGGATTATATTTTATGACATGTTACATCCTAGACCTGTAAAGTTAGCGATTTGTTATACCTTTCCATTTGGTCATCAAGCACCGCAGTGGTGTCGTGTGTATGTTTTTCTCATATTATTATTATTTATTTGTATCCGTATCCGTGGTCTGCTCTGCTTTATTATCTCTATCTCTATGTAATTCCCTGTCATCAACAGAACCTTCCTTATTCTCAAAACCAACTTGTGGTACACACAAGTTCTCGCGCATAGTCTGGAGCTGGGCCCAAATTACATACTTATTTCAATCTTTCTTATAAAGCACCTCTAGTGCATCATTCAACATAATATATCAAATAAATGCTTATCATATTCGACTTTACTGATAATATAGTTTACGACAATCATGGGAGGGAAGGGAATCGCTATATAAGCACACAAAACTTAAGTTCAAGTTTAAACTGAAACAGTGAAGCAATCTATAAAGTAAATACATATAAATTTAACTAAAAATGAATATAATTGATTGAAGTCAAAGATTAAATTATACATATAGCTGTTTGAAAATGAATCAAATGTAAACATAATATGTATAATGAAAAACAACTAGAACAGTCGTCAGTATTGAATAACAATAATAATGGTACATTCATCCATATCGATGTTTTCAGACACTCCAAACTTAAACAATGTTCTTCTTAACAGCTTCCTTCTTGAAATAAACGAACAGTTCTTGGCAAGGGATCGCTTCTTCGATCCCTGCCGACTTGCTGTAACTAAGAGTAGACTCCGTCTGTTAACTATCAAAGGTCTCAGGTCGCGGACGTCAATCATCGCATATCCAAACTTGCGTCGGTGACATAAAGGAAGGGGAAACTGGGAGGGGGTAAATAAGGAGAGGATCAAGCAGAAGCAAATGTGAAAATTACAGAGGAGTAAGCCAGTTTCCGTTACTATATAAAATATAATATACCAAAATAATTACTAGACAGATAAACGCAATTACAAAATGAACAATATAGATTCAGAAAAGGACTATTGTATATACAACGTGTATTCCCTTTAAAACAGATAATCGAAGAAAGGAGGAAGTTTATTCTGCAAACACATATTTTTTTTATTTATTGATTAAATGAAAGCATTTGATGTCACACGGAATGCACTATGGAATATAATAAAAAGTGGCTACCCGAATCATATGATAAACATTCTCAAAAATATTTATCTTCCTGTAAGCCCAGGTTTTCCTTAACAGATATTTAGGCGCTCTCCCCTACAGGGAATAATTTGAACTCTACTAATTTAGTTGCACTTGTTTTCGTATAGATGCAATTTTGAGTGGTCCGTGGTCAGCATTCCGCCTCATACTGACGTCTAGTAAACTAAGTACTAGGACGGGAAAATTCGGTAAACGTGGCTTAGAGACATTTCCATTCAAGCTTAAGGATTTTTTACGAGTCTGAAAATTTTCAGACTCGGGACCCACGGCTTAAAGTCCCTCCCGGAGGACTTGCTCCTTGGATTTTTCTAAAAAAAAATCCATCGACCCCGGCCGAGTTTGAACCCGCTACCCTCGGGACCAGGGGCATGGAGCATAACCACTAGTTCACCAAAGGGACACATATAATTACGCATGGTCTTAATAAAACTCTTAATAGATATAAATCAAAGAACGAAAAAAGAGTGTCCCCGATGTCGCCTCTTCTTTTTAACATTTATATATTCTTTGCCATTCGTCAATGGCAAAGTCATCTCAAAATAATTTTAAATCGGGAAATGTTATTTTAAAAATCGTATTATTTGTAATGATCAAATCATATTTAGATCACATATTTAGAATTAAAGTAAATAAAAATGGAAATTATGAAGAGGAAATAAAAAATATAAGTAATAAAGGAAAAGTTGCAATTGCTTGCCTCAATGGAATATTGTGGGATAAAAATATAAGTAACAATACTAAAATTAATATATATCATACAATTTTTAAAAGCGTCATTACTTATGGAGCAGGGATTTGGCCATTAACAACAAAAAGAAATAAGTATTTTTTGGCAACGGAAATTAATTTTATACGAAGGGCAGCAATAATTTCAAGAAGAGAAAAAATTAGAACTCAGTTATAAGGGAGAAAATGAAAATTGAAGACACTATTTCAGATTATATTAAAACTCAACAATTATGATGGTACGGACTTGTCGAGCGAATGGAAGAGGATCGGCTACCAAAATGTGTTTTGGAATGAAAACCTAAGGGAAGACGAGGCAGAGGAAGGCCTAAGACTTCCTGTAATCAGGTAATATATTTATACATGAAAGAGAAACATCTACAACCAGGAGATTGGATGGAATGATAAAATTGGCTATTAGGAATCGGACGATGTCAAAAGTCATTATCAACCGATAATGTATCTACCTATCTATCAATCAAATCATTTTAGCACAATCAGAAGATAAGTTACAAATGGCTGCAAGTTATTATGTAACATTGCTTAAGGCTATAATCTATAAATATCCAGTTGAAAGTAAAGTCCTTCAAAGGAAAGTTCCCTAAAATATATAAAATTGTAATAAGTATAAAATAAATTAATCAGTGTATGAACATCTTCACATTTGATGTGGAATGATTAGAAATACAATTTTATTTTTGACGTAAAGTAATATTAATTTTGAAAGGAAAAGTTATTTTTGGGTTTCAAATTTGTTTTTTTTATGTGAGCCCAAATCTGATTTGCAGGGCTATAGTTTTGTTTATGTGTTAAATGAGTTATTAAGTAGTATTTTAATATACTATTTTTTCTATAAAATAAATGGAGGGGAACTTTTGATGGATGTTGAGTGTTACTCTGTTACGATGAAATGTATGTTTATTAAGTTGTAAGTATGTATATATATATATATATATATATATATATATATATATATATATATATATATATATACAATGTACTATAACCAAGGTGTAACAGGAATAAAATTATATGGGAACATAGATCAGTTATGTAACAATACGATAAAATCAATTACTGCTAACTTGAACATTCCTATTTGTGATTATTGTTCCTAGGTATTTGAAGTGCCTGAATTCAAATACCTAGGAACAATAATCACAAATAGGAATGAGATGCACAAAGAAACTAAACATAGGCTCAATTCTTGAAATGCATGCTATTATGCATTGCAGAGACTCTTGATGTCCCAACTCCTTTCAAAAAACATTAAACTGAAAATATATAAAACAATTATTCTGCCAGTTATATTATATGGGTGCGAAACATGGACTCTTACTTTAAGAGAGGAAAGGAGATTACAAGTATTTGAGAATAAAGTACTTAGGAAAATTTTTGGACCAAAGAGAGATGAACAGACAGGTGAATGGAGAAGACTACATAACAATGAACTACATGGTCTTTACAGGACGCCAGATATAATAACAGTTAAGTCTCGTAGACTGCGATGGGCAGGACATATTGCACGTATGGGGAATGAAAGACTTGCATGGAAGCTTCTTGTAGGAAAGCCAGAGGGAAAACGCCCAGTTGGTAGACCAAGAATGAGATGGGAGAATAACATTAACTATGATTTGAGGGAAGTAGATTATACAGGGAATGATTGGAAAGCATTAGCTCAGGATAGTGATGTATGGAGAGCTTATGTCCGTGCGGCCATGAACCTACGGGTTCGATAGTGCCAGTGAGTAAGTAAGTACTGCTAACTTGAAATGTTTGCAAAGTTGGAAGAAAGTAAAATCTCCTATCAAATAGGATACAAAGGAACTAAGAGGATATACAGAATATATTCAAAATAAGTGTTACCTGGCTGCTGATGAGTCAATCCTGTCACATCTCCCTTAATGTGTACTCATAAGTTTGAGATTACAATTCAATGACATGCAATTAATTTTCATTATATTCACATTTTCAACTGGACGGAAAGAAATATTTTAAAGATATTACCGTTCTTTTAGGAAAGCACAAGCTTTTTATATTCGATACGGTGACGTAGCTGGTATTAGGAATAAATTTGTACAATTTCAAGTATAAAAAAAGTTCTGGAAATGTTGGAATAAATCAATTGTAAGCATTTCATTTCATTTTAATGAACAATTTAAAATATTAATAGAACTATTTAACAAGAGCATATTATAAGCATTGAAAAAATATGTAAATATTTCATTAATATGTAAATTAGGTGATTTGAATGTTTAAAGGGTACGATAAAATTACACTTAAATGTCAATCAAATGTAACATATAAAATTGTAAAAACTATAACGGATTGATGTACTATTTTCCTAACTTCATTGACTATTTAAAATTTTAAGCAGAAAATTAATCGACAACAACGTGATTTTAAAAGAAAACGCTTCCAGCCCTCTCTATAGATGTATTGCCGGCAACGAATATACTACACATTTCTGCCGATGATGGACCATGTTCGGAAAGGGTTTCAATTTTAAACAGTGAACGAATTTGAGGAAGGCAATACCTTAACATCTACCAAATTTTATAATTTGTATAATTTGTATTCTAAAATTCTATATAGGAGATGTCAGTCAGCATTTCATCATCATCTGCAATTCATGAATTAGGTCTGTTGACCCGTTCCGACTTCAGCCCATCTCTTTCTAGGTCTGCCCACATCTCGGGTGCCTTTAGGTTTGTATTTTGTTATTTGTTTTGGATATCTATCTTCATTCATTCTGTCAGCATTTATATTATATTATATATATATATATATATATATATATATGACATAAGAAAAATAAATGCTCGGACGGGACTTGAACCCGGACCTCTGGATTTATATCCCAATGCGCTACCGATTGCGCTATCGAGCAAGTCTTGTACAAACATTCAATTTTCTTATATATATATTCTCATTGTTACTAGATGTAGTGGGAACTCGGTCTCCACTGCCACCTGGTAGCTCCCATCACTAGTAAGCAAATTAAAGAGAATATTTTTATTTTATAGGAGTGACGCTTTAATGCATTGCTCAATGCCAGAGATTTAATCATAACATGTTTCATTTTTATTTTTATTCAATTAATGAATATAGATTTTCATCAAGTAAACACCAACTCAATTGATTATATATATATATATATATATATATATATATATATATATATATATATACTTATAATTGTATAGGATCTAACTTGAATGAGAAAAATGATATATTACTGTAAGAGAGGTTAAAATATTAGGAGTATTAGAGAACAAAGTGCTTAGTAAAATGTTTGGATTAAAGAGAGACGAACAGGCGAGGCAGAAAACTGCATGAGAGTGAGCTACATGATCTTCAGAGGAAAACAGTGTAACAAGAAGGGTATGCTACAGTGGAAAGAGCATGAGACACAAATGGGGAACGAAAGATAACTATGAAACCTCTTATAGGAAAACAGTAGATATACGAAAAGTAAAATGGAGATAACATTAACCATGATGGCTGAGATGAATCTATTATAAATGAAACGATTTGAAATCATTATCCTAGGATGGGAATATATAGAGATCTAATATCCGCGCTGCCATGAATCTTTGGTTTCATAGTGACAGTTAGTTTTGGTTAGACTTAATAGCATCAAATGAATTACAAATTTATATAATTACAAATACAAGTCAGGTATTATTACACAAATGGGGCACAGCGTAACGTAGATTGTTAACTCAATACACTACAAACTGGAAGGTCGCGAGTTTGATTCCAGACGAGGTCGAAAATTTTAACTGACCTAAACCATTTGAAGTATTAGACCTAGAGGCGACTTAATATCTAATGTAAAGGCGTTTAAGGTGCATGTTCTAGAGATAAATGTGGCCGTCAGGCAGGAGTGACAACTTGACTGACATATATCTTGCCTGTGAAGGTGGGACTCCTTCCAACCTAAGGCATTTAGTGAGATCAGTTTTTTTACTTATTATTACTAATCTGTCCACCGCTGTGGTCTCGTGGTAGCGTGCTGCCTTGTCACGCAGCGGACCCGGGTTCGATCCCCGGTCGGGGCAGTTTTTCTGGGTGAGGTTTTATCGGGGTTTTTCCTCACATGTAAGATAAATGTCAGGAAACTTTAAGGCCCAAACGGTCCCCCAAATCATATGGCCATCTTCTTCATCATCCTCATCATTATCATCATCACCATCATCCATCACCGGTGTGGAAAGCAACGAGAAGCTACCACACCTACACAATTCCCTAGTAAAGCTGGAAGCATAGCATGAAAATGCTATGATTGCAGTGAAGGACCTGCCTTCGGGCAGAATTACTATGGATGGATGGATGGATGGATTACTAATCTGCTCGTTAAAATATTCGTATTCTTCTTCTTCATCCTTACAAATCTTAGACCTAGAGGGCTGTTACGATTTCACTGATGAATTTTGTATCCAGCGCTTCCATGGACGGCCCAGAGATCTCTTCCCTTTTGGACAAAATAAATCATGGCTTTGGGAACTCATTCGTCAAAAATGATTCATCCTATTGTTCTGGTGTTCTTGTATGTACTTAATTACTGATCAAAGCGTAGTTCCTTCAAAGCATCATTATTGCGTTTGTAATCATACTTGATGTACCCTGCTATATATATCATGAATCTCATTTCACTAGAAGTTATCCTGCTCTCCTTCCCTTTCCTCAATGTCCGTACCTCACTGCCGTAGTAAAGTGCAGGACTTGCACTTGGGTTGCAAGGGCTAGAGAATTGCATTCTAAAACCTCTGCAATCTAAAACCTAACCTCAATCTGCCCGTGGTGTAACCTGTTTGTAACAGATGAGACTCTGGTGACCGAGTATTGGCGGTATATACTTGGAGAGGAAATGCTGCGTGGATGGAAACCCCATCACTTTACCCGTTGGATCTAGCTACCCGTCGAGTCGGGCAGTATTTTAGAGTTGTTTTCAATTGTCACAATAGGCCTCGGATAAAACGGAGGGGTAATTCTGTTCACGTTAAAATTTTCTTTCTACATTTAATATGATATTAGAATACTGAAAATTATGTAATAATATTTGTATGCAAAATGGCGTGTTTTTTCTGTGAAATTATTTGGATGCTTCGAATTTGTTCCACCATTTGTACAGTAAGAGAAATGGATTATTTTATTTATTTATAAATATGATATAACAAGGTTTAATCTTCATTGTGTCAGGTAGACTATACTTTGCTTGTTTGGTGTGTTAATTTATAATAATTGTTTTGTCTAACGTCACTGTTGGTGTACCTGCAATATCATTAATGTGGAGATACAGGTAATTAAATTATAATTTTAGTTTAATGGGCATTATGTTATAATTTGTTTAGCAGAATTAAGCTGTAAGATACATTTAAAATTAAAATAAATTAGTCGTTTAATTAGAAAAAATGTAATTACCCCAATTATAATTTTAAAGTCCATTTTTTACATTAAAATATAAATATGGAGCCTCCAATTATATTGAAAGCAGAAAAAAATCAAGCACTGGGAAGTAACACCATGCTATTTGGTAGTTCAGGCACATTCTACTCAACTAATTGTTCTCCAATTTTACTGTACGTAATTATAAACACTTTTAAAATGCATATTAAAGCACCATTGAGGTTATGTAATAAGGTATTAAAAAAATTGGTACCTGTTAAGTCAGTCGTCCTCAACTAACTGGTACCAATTAAAATGCAGAATATGTGAATATTGTTTATGAAAGGCCTCCATATTGGAACTACTTGATGAAGTTTGATAATTTAGTTGAGGACGACTGACTTCCCAAGTACCAATTTTATATTTTATATTTTGTACGTAATTAATCTTCAAAATATTTCAATCCATTAACTCAGCTTAACCTGTCAACCTATGGGTGATTTTACGTGCGACAGGCTACCCGGGCCTTACAGTAGCAGGACCTGTCGGGAGAGGGATTTTTAACTGTGAATGACAGATATATGTTTTTGACCGCACAAGGACATAGAGGGCCTCCCCGAATAAATGATAAGCTCTATGTCAGGGCCTTTTCCGAGACAACACTACATTAAGACCAAACACACCATTTACACACACATTCATATTAATCATAACGAATATTATATTGATGATTATGATGACCAGAAGATGTTCGAGAACCGTTTGGGCCTTAAAGTTTCCTGAAATTTGTCTTAAGGGTGAGGAAAAAGTCCGAAAAGAAAAATATCACCCAGGAAATTTGCCCCGACCGAGGATCGAACCAAGACCCGCTGCGTACGAGGAAGCGACGCTACCCCGTGACCATTGAAAATATAGAGTGAAATAATATACAAACTTTTATGCGTTACGTTCGTTTAACCTCACGAATTACGTGCCCCACATCACCTGGACTTACCAGAGACAGGATTTGTCGAGAGAGGATTTTAACTCCCGATTACACACATACTTTTTTGCCATAAAACAGACATCGAGGACCTCCCTAAATAAGTGATCAGCTCAACGCTAGGGCTACCTCCGAGATAACACGAAACATTTAATACAAGATACACCATGCACTCATACATTCACACTAAACAAGGTGATAATAGGGATGGTTATGATAGTCACAAGGTGTTCGGTAATTATTTGGGCCTTAAAGTTTTTTTGATCTTTTTACTGGCTACAAAACCTCCAATACAAATCTCACTCAGGAAACTCATACCAACTGGGGATTGAAACCGGACTGGCTCCTTATGAGGCAACTACGTTACCATTAGACCACAGCGGTGGACAAATATAAAAATGTAATAAAGTTATTTTGTATAATTTTATCTTAATATCTAAACAATAATAAAATATTATTATATACGAACGACCATTTTATACTGAGATAATGAAGAGTTGAATGGCCTCTTTCATAAATTTAATTTTCTGTGATACATGATGTTTTGTGCAGACGAAGAGTAGAATATAAGGTCGAGGCGTATCATTTCCTTTCTAATTATTCTTTATATTTCACAACGTAGTATTCAGCTCTCTATCAGCAATATCCTTCACGCTTTTACTATAAGCAGATGACCTACTGCCTTTCTTTACAGTCAAGTTGAATAACCATTTTGTACACTTTAGTATAATAGCAGAACATTTAACATTTCTGCTGTAAAAATATAAATTATATATTGTGGAGGAAAAATCCCGATTTTAAATAAAATGTGTATTCAAAACAGGATTTTCGAATAAGAGGACTCTTTTTCATATATCGACTACAATTAACGAACCATGCAGAAAAAAATACATGTAATAGTTTTAATAACAAATAGAATAGAAACACACGAGGCTGAGAGCACATGAAGTGTTAGCAGGACCGACACTCATATACGACAGCGAGGTCTGGATTCTACGAAATGAAGTATTAAAAAATCTTAACTATTCCAGAATTGAATTTTAATTAACACTGCATGTTACAATGTCTTAAACCATACAAAAATTATCAGATTACCAAAAAATTAAAGTTAATCCCAATTCATGATTACCTCTTTACGTAGAGACATAATTAATTGGCTCTTACGTACATGTCGACAGAATCGATTTTTCCAAAATTCGCCGACAAATCCTCAGATATATACCTTATGAAAATACCGACGAAATGCAAAAAAACCATAACAGGCCACTAAGCATATCACTTCACTTTGATAATGATAATACGTAGGACTAAAATAGGATAATTTTCGGTCATAGAGGTAATTCCGATCACGATTTTATTCAGAAACTACTATTATCGCGTCTGCATATTGCTGACATATTTTGCGAAGTGTTTGAATAATTGTGTACATTGTAAATGCTAGTTGAACAGCATCTCCAATATGGTGGACATTTTGTGTTTCGTGTACTTTTCTTGTAAGGAAGCTTTGCTGATTTATGTCAGGTAAGTTATGTATTTATCAATTAAATGTATTAATTTTTCAGATTGTAATAAAAGGGTAAATATATGGGAAATAATTACTTACAGTTTCAATATATACCTTCAATACGAAATTAAATTATGTCAAATTATTTCAACATAGAAATTAAAGTAACTGCGATCAATACTAACCGGAATTACCCGGAGTACTCTCCCGTTTAATAAATTGTTGTTAAATTGAAATCCCACATATTGAAGAGTAAAATAAACTAAATCAATAACACACAGTGAATCGTGTAGAACTACTGAAAGGTGACTCAGCATTGTTCGAATTTTTTTTATTTGTATTATTAACTTTTAAGGGGATAGATGGATGAAAAATTGAACATTTGAGATCAAAATTGGAAATTTTGTTTTTGTTTTGTAATAAAAAATAGCCTGTACTCTAATGTATATGTTGGCAAAGTTTGGGAGGCTTCTAAGTGCCCTAAATTACGTGAGAGTTAAAAGGCTGCGCCAGTTATATACTACCTGTATGCAAATCTTTAAACTTGTTTCCACACTTTTATTCCCATTGCATTTTTGTACATTCAAAATTGAATGGAATTAAGAAATTTTGTCTTAGATGGTTCAAATATTTACTGCATGTCCTAAAAACAATGGATAACAAAGTAGTGCATGGGCTTCATGATTGAAGTAGTATTTTAAGAAATAACAAATAAAATGTATGCAATTATTATTTTTTTGTAACTCCAGATGAGGTACAACATTTTTTTTTCTCCCTTTGTATTCACATTATAAGAATTCTAATGCATGATGTTTTTATAAATATTTAAGTGGTCTTGTAAAAGAAAATCAGACATTTTACTAAAAATTGTGGAACTCATTTAATTATAATAAATGTAATTTAAACTCATAAAATAAATGTCTCACAAGAATGAAACTTAAACTTATCATTGTGTATCATTCAGTGATTATTTGCACAAACAATCAAGTCTCTATCTCAAAAAATGTAGAAATCACCCCCTTAAATAATGCAATTAACCACCTTATGAAATATTTTTAAGATATATAGCAGGATATACTCTGCTGGATAAGAAACGAAATGAAGATATAAGAAAGAAACTAAATATTTTCAAACTTCCAGACCGAATAATTAAATATAGGAACGACTGGAAAGAACATATTGATAGAATGCCAGGAGGAATATTTCCAAAATGATTGCTAAATTATAAACCGCACAGAAGGAGAAATGTGGGACGACCACACAGAAGATGGTCTGAACAATTTTTAGAATTCAAGGTTTCATGAAACCGGAACGAGCCAACAGGCTTAATCCCTGGATGATGATGATGATGATGAATTATACCTTTTGTGATGTAGACTGGGACAGCAAATTGTGGTATAAGTGTACTTCATGTAAAAAAAGGTTCATGCAGAATGCAGTGAATATGACACAGCAGAAAATTACGTGTATGATTTTTGTTCGCAGAGTCAGCAATTTTACATTTTTGTGTATGTCAACCTTTTATTTAACCTTCAATAAGGTGATAGGAAGTACCCAAATACCGGGGAACTCCGATCAAACCCTGGACTATACTGGTTTCGGCCTTAGTTTATGTTGTAATGTAAACAGAAACACGTGGTTAAGTGTGATTTCATTGATCACATGAACCTAATGACATCGTTGTCCAGCGGCGTAGATGAAAACATAGTTCCCTGATCAATCTACATTTTATATAATATAACTACTATGTATGAACAAAATTATCGCAAGAAAATAATAACGCAATAAAACACGATATAACATATGAAAAATGACAATGGTGTAAGTATAAATTTATATAAATTTAAAATATATAACACTATTTCGCGCATGTCAGTTGACGAAGAGGGATATTCAGTAATTTCAACATGGTCACTCGTGTTCAATACATTAAACATCAGATGGCGCGTAAAATAGTACCATCGGTCCACCTATCACAGATGCCTGCGGAAGGATATCTTTTGTGACTTTGTTTACAATGCAACATAAACTAAAGCCGAATACTGTATAGAATACTTTTTTATCAGGTTAGTCGATGGTATATTTGTATTTTTTTATATATACGTAAGTAAGTCATAAAATAGTAAACAATTCATTTTCTTTTCAATTCCTTTTTACGAATAATATTACAGTTGTTCGAGTAATTGCTAGATTGATGGAGATCCCCCACTTCATCGTAAATAAGAAAAATGTAAAAGTATTTGTTTGTTTCCAGGATTAGATCTGATACTTCAAAATTTATAACCTCGTAATAATGGATGATGGAGCTAAATCAAATATTTTTATTATTATATCAATATATTAAACTGTTTATTATGTATGATGACAAAATATACTAGGCCTATATGAAATTCTGGATGTCGAAAGAAATGGAGAATTTACCGATCTCACATATATTCTATATAGCTTGATGTAAGAACACTAGTATTTGGAATTCGATATACAGATGCTCACGAATGTTTGTTCTTGAAAATATTATAATCGAAAACAGACATGAAAGTTTCTCTTCCTCCTTGCTTTTCTCACAGACACCACTTCTCTATATGAAATTCGGATTTCTGACAATATATAATAATCGCATTTGTTCTGTCAAATATTTCAAACGTGATCTTGTTTAAATTATCTTAGAACATTTAAAAATTTTACCAACAATTTTATATTATCTTTCAATCTATCTGTTTCTTTGTGATTTCATTCCGAAGTACTTGATAACTCTTCTTGTATTCTTTCATACGTAATACATTTCTTACATATCGATTATTCTAATACTTTCTTTCAAATAAACACATTTTCATGTGCTAGGCAATACACATATTTAAATAAATGATTAAATATATATATATATATAATTTCCGGTAGGTGGGAGAAGAGTCAAGCCCAAGAGAAAACATTTATATGGTTGGTGACGATGTATAAATTGAAAGAAGGGAAATTTGGGACTGAATGAATATAATTTATTTTATTTATGAGAACTACATTATAGTAATTGATCCCAATATTAATTATTATTATGTATTAAGTTCAACGAATATAGTTTACATGATTTATAATAACTATTTAACTCATGCCCCAAATGGGAGCCAATGACCAATCACGTTTCAATGATTTCTGTTTTACAACCAATCAGAGTCGTGTTTCACGAAATATTTATCAGTGTTAAATTTACCATATTAAAGAAAGCTCCTCCGTTTTAATATTCTGAACAGGTCTGACCATTATTTTGCAGTGACTCAGCCTGTAAGAAATACTGCTACTAGATAGTATATATAGTGCATAGATGTCAACATATAGCGCTTGCAGGAGTTAATATAAAAACATTTGTAGCAATTTATTATACCACCAAAAAAAGAAACCACTGTTTGCACTTTCTTAAATGTATTTTTTCCCAGGTAATAATCCACAAAAATATAATTGCAATGTTTACATCATAAGACATGAGAAATGAATTAATATACAGTTTGATGTGTTTCATTTTTTCTCCCATTCTTACATTATTGCGTTCCTTTGGCAATAAATAGTATGATCTGGTTACAGTGATAAACAAAAGAAGCAGATGAAGCGTACCTATCGTTTCTCATTTGTTTTCAAACATCGCCGTTTACATTAAATATATAACTATTTTGAAATAACTATAGTTAAATAATGATTTGTGAGTAAACAGCTTAATTTTATTCGTTAAATAGTCCTAACAAATGTCACTCTTGGTTTCCAAATTTTCTAGATAAATTCACTCCTCACTTCGTGAGTCGTGAATTTATCGATAATTTGGAAATCACTCGTGGCATTACTTATGATAAATTAATGAATGGTAAAAAGGAGAGATGAAATATATTATACCATTTGTAGATATGCGTAGAAATACAATTTATTTGTAGAACACATATTAATACGAATAGCCAAATAAGCCTGCTTGAACTGTTATTACAAATATTTTAAAATCAAATATTAATAAACTCTACTATTATTTCTAGTTAGGATCTGAATATCCAAAAATATAACCTTTATTAATTTATAATAAATAATTTAGCTAAAGAAAAAAGCTTATGCATTAAGTGATCCTATATCTTAAGAGAGGTCTACAACGTCACTGATCACAACAATCTAATGTGAGGCAGAGAAAAGCTCTAGAGAAGGTCATCCTAGAAGTTATAGTGCCTACGTGTCTGATTGTATTACACCAATGCGCCTTGATGTGCATTAGGGGTAATGTCATTTCGGACTGCAAGAACACTGTTGCAGATCGCTTTTAAAATCCACTGAACCTATAAAACTGCGAGAGTGCTCTCTGGTGTCGAATCCCAAATACTACTTCACCAGTGGCGTCTTGTGGCTTTGCATCTTTTATCGCTCGATGTTGTACTATTATTTAGCTAAACCTTATACTCATTCAAAAATGGAACGAACGAAGTTTTATGTCATACAGTAAAGTTTTCAGATAAAACACTCTTCAAAGATACTTCGAAAATGAGAACAAACCAGGAAAAAGCAACTTGTATAAAGATAATTATAGTTTTAGACAATAAATCTGTATGTAATCAATTGAACTGAATTTTTCCTGATGAGAATCAATAATTTATTTAATTAACTTTAATTAATTAAAAAACTATAAGTTTTATTTTCATTTAATTAAATGAATAAACCTTTACGTATTGTACATTTATAATAATAATAATAATAATAATAATAATAATAATAATAATAATAATAATAATAATAATAATAATAGCTTTATTTTACCTGGCAGAGGTAAGGCCTTAAGGCCTTGTCTACTACTCAACCAGGTTAAAAAATACAAAAAGTATTATTACATCTAAATTACAATAAACAGAAATATACATGGTACGTCTATAATATGATTATTATTTACAAAATATTTGATTCAATCTAGAGTTAATGATTGAAATATAAAATCTACAAGTTAGAAAAGTGGGATAAAAACTATTAAAGACATAGAATAAATTTAGTTGTCGAGAAAAATAATATTAATTATTTGATAACATATATTTGTATAAGTATGACTTAAAAGTGCCAAATGTGGGGCAACCCCTAATATCTTGAGGAAGGAAATTCCAGGAGCGGGCAGAGGCTACTGTGAAATAAGTTGAATAAGAGGAAGTGCTATAAAGAGGGATTGTTAGCATATTGTTATCGTGTGACCTAGTTAATATTGTGGTAAGAAGATAAGTTCTGCTAATGAATTCAGTGTTAGATGCAGCACATTAGACACCAACCAAGATAACTTCTCAAATCTGGACGCCAGGCAACTAGGAGTGTAGGAATTGAGATGCTTGGAAAGAAGTGAAAGAGAGTGCAATTTACGTCTGTCAGTTAGACGGAGCCAAGAGAGGTTATTGAAGTGTTCACAAATATGATATTAACGGCGGATATTAAAAAATGAATTGAACGCAAGCATTATGAACACGTTACAGTCTCTGCGACAAGTCATACTTTAGACCATTATATATAACGTCACAATAATCGAAGTGTGGCAACACAAGATTCTTCACAAGGATTTGTTTTATTGAAACTGGGAGAAAATACTTTAAATGTCTAAGATAATATAAGATGGAGAAAGTCTTTTTACATATGTGTTTAACTTGTGTTTGCCAGGTTAAATTTAAGACTAGATGTAGTCCAAGATATGTAACTGAAGAAGAATAAGGGACAATTACTGTGACTTGTTGGATTCAGATTTAGACCGAAATATGAAGACCAGTTAAAGATGGACATGAGATCGTCATTCATTTTCGTCAAGCTGTTATACAAGGAATCGAGAGGTGAATGTAGGTAAATTTGGAGATCATCAGCATAGATGTGATAACGGCAGTGCTTTAATACTGTGGTAGGTCATTGATGTAGATTGAGAAAAGAAGAGGTCCGAGAACACTACCCTGGGGGATTCCCGCTTGCACGTTGCGCTAAGACGAAGATCTAGAGTTTAATGAAACATATTGTTGACGCACGTGCAAGTATAAATCAAACCATGATTTAGCGCTGTCAGACATGTGTAGGTGCTTATCATAAATAAGTCGTGGTCTACCGTGTCAAAAGCTTTGCTGAAGTCAAAGGAAGATTAAAAGAGTCAATTCATGTCTGTACATGGCTTTACGAATGTCTTCAGTGATTTTTAACAAAGCTATGGTTGTACTTTGACCAGATCTAAAGCCGGATTGATAAAGATCAAAGAGGTAATTTGCTTGGAGATATTCAGTCATTTGCTGCGCCATGTATGTAGAATAAATGTCGTTAAAGACAGTAATGGTTGATTATTTAATATTTGGGCCATGTATGCATAATGCATTATACACGATTTCCAGAATGATAAAAGTGACAAACCAGATGGCAAAAAGGAAAGTTGATATATCTAGATTACGATGGATGGATTATGAGGCAGAATTGCAAAAAATATATATAAGAAATTGAAAATAAAGAGCCATTAGATTAATCGTTCGTTGTCAAAAGGGAAACTAAGTTCAAATTGAAATTAATATCATGTCAATGATGGTGATGAAGATGAAGACACCCTTGTTTCATCAAAGTTTAATTAAACAAATTGTAGCTTTTTCAAAATTTAACCATTTTTACCTCAATTTTAATACGAGACACTTCAATGATTTGACCTTATGACGTCTATGATATTTCGGTTCTATCAGTGTACAACATAAGCTATGTATATTGTTTTGTGTATTCAAATATAAATGTTAATTGGTGTGTATTTGTGAGTGTTCAATAAATTATTTGAATACTTATTTTAAAATAAATGTAAATAGTTGAATGAGGAGAATAATGAATAATGGTAAATTGCCTTGAGAACTCAGATACAAAACTCAAGTTGGTCAGCACTGGATTTGGATCTCGGGACCATCTAAATATGAATTTTTAATGCTACCTGAGCTAACTCGTTCAATATTCAAATGTTACAAAAAGGAAACTATGATTTTCTGAAGGTTTTTCAATAAGAAAACCATGAAATATTCATATAAACTATAAAATACCGAGCAGATTGACTCAAGCGGTAGTATTCGAGACTCGTATTCGGGAGTCCCCGGATTAAAATCTCGCTGCCGGGCAGCCTGAGTGAGGATTTTTCCCGATTTTACTCAATCGTCAAGGTATATGCTGGATTTTTATTTCATTAACAGGATTCTTTTCTTCATATTCACCATTCCATACATATATCCTCAACTCGTATTCAACTCAAGGTCGGGTCGATGGATGAGATGAGATGAAGCCCATATATAGCGATCTGTGAATGACAAGGGTGCGGCCGACCACTCCTGACGCACCACTACAGAGGCAAATGAATGAAATGAAACGAAATTGATGAGATGAGTACGCAAAAATGGTGGAATGAAATTGTGGTAGGGGAAAACGGGAGTAACCGTGAGAAAAACCTGCCCAAGCTTCGTTTCGTCCACCACGAAACCCACATGTACTGACCGAGTCTCGATCTCGGGATCCCAGTGGTGAGAGACGAGCATCCAACCGCTTGCGCCGAGGATCCGCCTCACCATTCCATAACCTCATTAAATATAAATAAAAATTGAAAGTAATGAAATAAATATACGCTGTATGACCTGGACGTTAAAAGCAGTTTGAATAAGACAAAAACTATTAAACTGCATTAAACACTAGCTTTAACACACTGTTTAGCTTCCAGTATGTATTCAAGTGTTTACATTACGAGCTAAAGACTCGATTTTTTCTGAATTCCTGTGTGAATTTATAAGTCACAATAACGTTAATGCCATTTAGTTTCGCTATAACCTAATTATACGATAAAATATAGCGCCTTTGGAACGAGGATTACAAGTTAGGAATTCAGATTTCAAATTACATAGATTAAAAACTATTCTCTTTGTTGATGATCGACTGTAATTACAAATTCTGAGAACAATTTACGAAACGGTTTATTTAAATCATAAAATAATTTGCTTTGAAGATATCACCGGATAAAATCAGAGTGATGGTATTCAAATGTACAAATCCAATTCTCAGTAAAATTATAGTCGAGAACATGATTTGAGAACAAGTAAATCCTTTTCAATATTTAGGATGTGGTATTTCACACGGAGGAGGGGAAGATGTAAGATTTCTTTTTTTTTATTTACGGCTGCTAAATTATAATCTAAATCCAAATCGAGAACACATATATTAACTATATAATTAATTCACTGGTACTATTGAACCGGTAGGTTCATGCCCGCGCGGATAAAATCTCTCCATACATTCCAATTCTGAGCTGATGTTTTCCATTCATCCCCTGTATAATCTACTTAGCTCAATTCGTGGTTAATATTATCTTCCTCTTCATTCTTAGCGTATCTACTTGGCCATTTTGTCTCTGGTTTTCCTACAAGGAGTTTTCATTCAACTCTTTCATTCCCCATTTTTGTCACATGTCCAGCCTATCAGTCTACGAGACCTAACTGTTCTTAATATATTTGGTTTCCCATAAAATCATGTAGTTTACTGTTCCTTCGCGACCATAAAATGAATGACGACTATAATAAAGGAACTCAATATGTAACCAGTGAACGAGAAAATCTCAACATACAGATACAAATGATATTTTTGCGCTATAGTGCGTTTTGTCGTACTTACAGCAATGACGACCATGATTGGAATTTCAACTTCCTACATTTCGGGGTTGCGAACCTAAATAACTATACTGTAATATCACATATTGCAAACCACGTGTGAGAAGTTAAACCACTGCTCTCTAGGTTTACTACGTACAATGTATATGCAATAAATATCCAAAATGCAGTATTAATATACATTATACGTAACAAATCACTGCATTTTAAATTAACTGTACTTTATTTGAAATAATAAATACGTACTTGCCGCCATTTTACCACTAATTGGTCTCACGGCCTCCTGTAGTTTCAACCAATAAACATTGCCCCCGCTGTTAACGTTAGTTCAACTGTTTATAATGAACGCAAATATTTCTAAGAAATATATTATTTTACTATTATTATTATTTTGAAAACACCACCGCGCAAAAAATAATGTGCAATGCACGTTAGTGAAGTGTTTTAAAGAATATCGGAAATAAAAAAACCTCGCTATCGCTCGGTTTTGAAACATTTTCCTCGCTTCTGTAAAAAACCAATTCCCAACCTAGCATCGTAATATACTACTGCATATTCTCGAAAAGTAGCAGTTACGACACCTCAAGAAATACTCATCCTCGGGAATGACGGCGATTCGGCACGTCTAGAGAAACATCTTCTGAACATTTTCTAGGTGGAACTGAACCCGGTTCAATGATGACGTAATTTCGTGTGTGGAATATGATGATCTAATTCTGTGAAACAAAATGTTTCAATTACACAGCTCAGTGTAGGATTCTATTATGTATAAACCCATTATATACGTCACGAAAGTACTGTTATGATACTCACTAACAATAAGCCTATTTTAAATTATATAATTAATTTTTAACTATATATCATGAAATAAATAAGCATATATTACTTTTATTTCTAGCATTTGTTACTATTCTTATTAAAATTTTAATTACTTGATACTGTAAATCAAGAAGATCAAAGGTCATGCAAAAAATCACTTTACGTTAAATTTGTATAAGGATCTCACTTATTTTGAATATAAATGTATTATTATTCTGAGAATTAATTTATTGCAAACTGCGTCTAACAGATATAAAAATAGCCGGTCATTGTAATAATGACAGAAGTCTTGTTCTGCATCTTTCAACATACTTTACATTAAACATAAACAGTCTGACGTAGGAACTGCGTAAATTAGGCGTATTTATCAGCAGTTGAGTTTGTGGTCTGATTTTATTGGTTTACACAGTATACCTTTCTTTATTAATTAAATTATATTTATATATGACGTGAAAAGAAGAGCCGATATTTCGCGAACGTTTCCATACAAGCTACACACATGAATCCAACACTGCAATTAGATTGAAAACTCATTACTCGATATTCATAATTATGTTCATTTTAAAATGATTATTTTTTTTTACAAATGCCCCAGGTTGCTTATCGACATTCTTGGTGTTCTCTCCTGGCACGGCGTACTTGTAACCCACTTCTTAGGTTGGGGCTCCTCTAAAGGCGAAGTTACGTTGCCCCGATGATATGATGGGTGATGATGATGATAGTGTTGCGCCAGAAGAGTCCCTAATCCTAAGCTTAATCTAAGATGAATATGAATAATAATGATTGCGATGGCCATACGATTTCGGGGACCGTTTGGGCCATAAAGTTTTCCTGACATTTGCCTTGCAAGTGAGGAAAAACCCCGATAAAAACTTCACCCAGAAAAACTGTCCCGACTGGGGATCGAACCCGGGCCCGCTGCGTGACAAGGCAGCACGCTACCTCGAAACCACAGCGGTGGACTTCATTATTTTTATTGAATGCCCCAGGTTGTCATGTCGACATTTCTGATGTTCTCTCCTGGCATTGGCTTAAATGCAATCCATTTCTAATGTTAAGGCGTCTAGGAGGCGAACTTATGTTACCCCGAAAATGATGGGTGATAAATGATAATGAAACGCCCGGAGAGTTCTTAACGTAAATTTAACCTAAATTCCAGACACACGAATGATTCCCTTTAAGGAAAAATTCCTATGGTTTGACCGTGAATCGAATTCGGGACCTCATGAACAGTAGTCAGAAACGCTGACCACTAGCCCATGAGGCTGATCCATTTTCTTCTTCTTCTTCTTCTTCTTCACTTCACGGGCTAGGCAAATTGCCTGTTCCGTCTCATAGTTGTTTTGTCCATCTTTTCACTGGCCTTCCTACACTCCTTTAACCTCTTGGCTTGTAGTTGAATGCTGCTCTTGGTAATCTTGATACATTCATTCTTTCCATGTGTGTAAACCATTTCTCTCTATATTCTCTGATTTTCTCATCCAATGGATATATATTTAACTCTGTTCTTATATCCTCATTCCTTATCCGATCCAATGTATTTTAAAATTATAAATAAGTTTGTCTAGTACCCTGTGGGAGAATTCCAGATAATAAACTATTTGTAATTTTTTTTGCGCAATTATATGGCTGTTAGGTATTTGTAATGCTTGGTTAATTTATTGAAGCGCTAAATTGTTTCCAATAAAGACATTTTCGTTATCAATTTTTGGAGTATAATAGAGCCAAAATAATGAGGCGGTATCTTATTTTGCGTCAAGTGTTATAATTCCAAACTTTTCAACAGATATTTTTAATTTAACCTCATTCCATATAATATTGATTAATTTTAAAATTTCAAAATTTAAAATCGGTTTATTTTTTATCATATACATACATGTACGCATACATTTTCAATCCATTATTGAATGAGCAGTAGCTCGTGTTCGATTTCAGTAAAAAAAGAGTACAACAAAAATATGTGTACAGTAATTCTTGAAATTACATAAATTATACGGTACAGTGGACCGTTTACATCCAGTCATAGCAGCACTGTCGTAGAGTCGCACTGACGTAGAGACTAACCGTGCATAATCAGGAACAAATAGCATATGAAACACTTGCCCAACTTACTTATAGGGTATTGCACTTCAGTCCTCGACACCACAGACTGACGGGAGGCAAGTGTACGCGGGATGACACGGCATTAGTTCGCAAATCATCCACAAACGAAGCAGGCCAATGTTCCGCTGTGTTGTATAATAAATACCTATTAACTTATTATCATGTTTACTTGATATTAATGTCGTATACATGGAAACTAAAAGAAGGAAAGACAAATGGCGTAACTTTGAAACAAATTTAGCCGCAAATATGGGATTAAAAATAAGATTATTAACTTTATCGGCAGCTACTAAAATAATGGTTAAGTACATTGGATACGCTAAGGATTAATTAGTGTTTAACGTTTTACACATAAATGGGTGAATTAATAATAATTTATTTACTGCTTGTTGGATATAGCATATTGTAAGTTCAGTTATAAATTTACCAATCTGATCGCTAAGCTCTAGTATAATTTTATAACAGCGTTATATAATAATATAATACGAATATCGTGTATCATATATAATATAAAGCTGACAATATCTATATCATGTAACGATTAAATTATGTTTGAAAATTATGCATGATGAATATAAATTAGATGTAAAATGTGCAGGTTTAAAGTAGCGCCGTCTAGCTGCTCTAATTCCACTTACATGCCTGAGTAAGTGGACACCAACAGCTAAAACAGTTACACTATAGTTACTTGTAATTACAGACTTAACTGGGGTCTAAGTGGCAACTAAAGTGCACCAAAGGCTTCAAAGTTTGTTTCAGTGTAATATTCACTCTGTGCCTCTTTTCAATATCTGCACAGTATTAGAAGCTTAACCTCTTTTATTAGTCTTTACATGGCTATGGTCCACTCAGGTAACTTAAGATTATAATATGATAATTTTCATGTCATTTCAGTAGGCCCACTTTCTTATTTTTGTTATTATAAATAGGAGTCAATAGCATCAAGAAATTAAACATAGGCTTAATTCTGGAATTTGCATGCCATTATGCATTACAGAGTCTCTTGTCGTCCCAACGTCTTTCAAAAAAGTTAAATTGAAAATATGTAAAACTGTTTTTCCCCAATTATATTACTTACTTACTTACTTACTTACTTACTTACTCACTGGCACTATCGAACCCGTAGGTTCATGGCCGCGCGGACATAAGCTCTCCATACATCCCTATCCTGAGCTAATGCTTTCCAATCATTTCCTGTATAATCTACTTCCCTCAAATCAAAGTTAATGTTGTTCTCCCACCTCATTCTTGGTCTACCAACTGGGCGTTTTCCCTCTGGCTTTCCTACAAGAAGCTTCCATGCACGTCTTTCATTCCCCATACGTGCAACATGTCCTGCCCATCGCAGTCTACGAGACTTAACTGTTCTTATTATATCTGGCTTCCTATAAAGACCATGTAGTTCATTGTTATGTAGTCTTCTCCATTCACCTGTCTGTTCATCTCTCTTTGGTCCAAAATTTTCCTAAGAACTTTATTCTCAAATACTCGTAATCTCCTTTCCTCCCTTAAAGTAAGAGTCCATGTTTCGCACCCATATAATATAACTGGTAGAATAATAGTTTTATATATTTTCAGCTTAACGTTTTTTGAAAGGAGTTGGGACATCAAAAGTCTCTGCAATGCATAATAGCATGCATTTCCAGAATTGAGCCTATGTTTAATTTCTTTGTGCATCTCATTCCTATTTGTGATTATTGTTCCTAGGTATTTGAATTCAGCCACTTCCTCAAATTTCCCTCATTTGTCATTAGCTGTCCATTTCCATTATATACTGAATTTCTACATGTGACCATATATTTAGTTTTACTGATATTTACTTCCAGTCCTAATTTCTTAGTGTTACTCAATAGTGTGTGCGTGTTGGCCTTTAGTATCTCCTCGCTATCGGCCAATAGTACTACATCATCAGCATAAACTAACAGCTTATTAATACCATTCAGTTGTAAGCCTTCCTCATTCTCTAAAGATTTAATGGCATGCTCTAGTACAAAATTAAATAGTAGAGGAGATAGTGCATCTCCTTGCTTCAACCCATTCTGGATTTCAAAAGTGTCTGAAAACTGTTTGCCTACACGCACCCTACTCTTTGAGCCATTTAGACACATTCGTATAAGTCTAACTAACTTTTTAGGAATTCCGAACTCCAGCAGGATACTATATAACTTCTCCCTCTTAATTGAATCATATGCTTTTTTGAAGTCTACATATAGTTGATGTACAGTACCATTATATTCCCATTTCTTTTCTAAAATCTGTCTTATACTAAAAATCTGATCTGTTGTAGACCTGTTTCTTCTAAATGCACATTGATGATCTCCTAGAATGTCATCAATATAGGGAGTAAGTCTGCTTACTAATATATTTGTTAGAATTTTGTACGAAGTCGAAAGTAATGAGATGCCCCTGTAGTTGTTGCAATCAGTTTTATCTCCTTTCTTATAAATTGGTACGATAATTGATTCCTTCCATTCATCTGGAAGAGCTTCTTTTTCCCAAATCATACTAAGCAACCAGCGTATCTTGTCCATCAATTTTTCTCCCCCTGATTTTATCAGTTCTGCTGGGATCTCATCTGAACCTGATGCTTTATACATTCTTCAATTTTTCTAATCGCCATTTCAACCTCTAATGCACTTGGTTCTGCGACTAGCATTTCTGCTGTCTGTAACTTATCCTCCTCAATGTCCTGTTCTGTATGTACATTTAATAGCTGATTAAAGTAACTTTTCCATCTATTTAATATACTCCTAGAATCTGCATCATATCCCCATTTTCATTTCGAATTATGTTTGTTCTAGCCTGAAACCCTTTCTTCTCTATACTAATTCCCTGATATAATTCTCTAATGTTCCTTATTTTTTGCATTCATTTCAAGATCATTAATCTTCTCTCTCAAATATTCCCTCTTTTTACTCTATAGTAACTTGGTGGTTTCCCGTCTAACACTACCCAATTGCTCTAAATTTACCTCATTTGGCTTGTGTAACCATTTCATTTTTGCTAGCTTTCTTTTCTTTACAATGTTGGCACATTCCTCATCAAACCATTTCTTGTTTTGCCTCTTTTTTAAACAACCAATGCTTTCTGATGCTGACAATTTAATAGTATCTCTTATAGCCTCCCATTCTTTATTTATATCAGTTTCTTCTTCTTCGTTTGCCACATTGTCATCTGAAGAT
This sequence comes from Diploptera punctata, assembly GCA_030220185.1. NCBI lineage: Eukaryota > Metazoa > Arthropoda > Insecta > Blattodea > Blaberidae > Diploptera > Diploptera punctata. The sequence goes on along the minus strand of JASPKZ010001970.1, from coordinate 1,542,355 downwards.
TCCAGTACTTCAAATCTATTAGCAATTTTGATTTGGTATTCTTGCCGCATTTCATCATTTTTCAAGTTTTTTAATTCAAATTTTACAGAATCATCTTTAGCGTTTGTTCCTCTCATAAGCGATAGCCGTTGTCTGATTTTCACTCTGACCAGATGATGATCCGAATTGCAGTCTGTCCCTCTAACTGATCTAACATCAATGATGCTACTGTGCCAGCGTTTATCCACTAATACATGATCTATCTGGTTCCGAGTTTTCTCCATCTGGGGACGTCCAGGTGTATTTATGAATATCCTTATGCTGAAATGTTGTGCTCTTAACAATGAGATTCTTTGATGTGGCAAATGTGACTAATCTAACCCCGTTGTCGTTACTATCTTCATGAAGACTGAATTTGCCTATTGTTGGTTTGAATATATCTTCCCGCCCCACTTTTGCATTAAAATCTCCTAAGACAATTTTCATATGATATCGTGAAAGGCTATCAAATAAGCATTCTAATTCTTCATAGAACTCATCCTTGATCTTGTCATCTTTATCTTCTGTGGGGGCATGTACATTTACAATTATAAAATCATGTCGTTTACCCTTTAGAATTATGTATGATATCCTATCACTAACAAACTTAATATCTCGGATAGCGGATAGGATCCTCCTTCTGACTAAAAAACCCGTTCCAAATGCAGGTCTTTCTGCACCCCCATAGTATAATGCAAAGCTTCCTGATTCCTGACTACCTTCTCCTGGCCACCTAATTTCCTGTAAAGCGACTATATCCAAGGGCGATTTATCTAATTCCCGCGTTAATATCTCTAGTGCCCCACTATTGTATAAAGTCCTAACATTCCATGTTCCTAGGAACATGTCCCTGTGTTTGAGCCTTTGGCATGGGTTCCCTGAAGTAGTCCCCGCCCGGAGAACCGAATGGGGGACTATTTGACCTCCGGAAAATTTTACCCCAGATGAACCCATGTCCGCATTTCTTGACGGTTGTATTTTTACGGTGAAAGATCGTCACTCTTTCGCCCAAGGTACTTTTTTCGTCTGGCTTATCACCTTCGACCAGTCCGGCATGGGTAACCCTATCGGCAGCAATGCTACCGCCGGCATAGCTCTCAGGATCATTTAAGCACGCAAGCCACTCCACCACGACAAGGTAAAGATACCATGGAGGATGCGAATCATGGACTCTTAATTTAAGGGCACCGAATGGTGACAATTTTGAAAAAATGGCAAAAAAACATTTTTTTTGTTAATTTGCTCTTTAATACCTCTAGTAGCAAAATAATATCATCGTTAAATTCCACATAGTGGGACCAGGCTAAATAAATAAATAAAATAAAAAATAAATAAGCATATTTGGAAAGACACAAAAAAATATATTGGTAAAACATTGGTGGAATCCGTTGCAATGTATGGAAGTGAGGTATGGACAATCAATAAGTACTATAAGAATAGACTAATAGCTCTAGAGATCGATTATTTACGCAGAAGTGCCAGAAAGTCAAAATTAGAACATGTCACAAATAAGGAAATTAGAAATATAATGGAAGCAGAAGAAAACATAATTGAAAGAATTGAGGAGAAGTAATTAAAGTGGTTAGGATATGTTTTAAGAATGGAAGATGAGCGATGGCCAAAGCAACTGTATCAATGGCATCCGACTAGAAGATGGAAGAGAGGGAGACCGAAGTTAACATGGAAGGAAAACATGAAGACATTAATGCAAGCAAGAGGGCTAAGCATTGAAGATGCCCAAGATCGTAGGCTATGCATTTACTAGTCAAAACCACATGCGTTCTTTTAAATTGAGATGGATGCATGAGAGTGGATATTTTTTTTTTTCAAAAATGAAAAATAAGCAAAGTCCTCGCTTTATGATTATTCTTTAATGTATTTAGTGGAATCATAGAGACTCTGAATGTCAAATGTCATGAGGGAATAATTAAAACTGCATCGTAAGGACATTTTTTTTAGAAAATATTTAAAAAATAGATTTAAAAAATCACAATTCTGGAACCATTCTACTTATGAACACCAAAACACACAGAAACACTTCTATGAGCACATAATATATGTGACAAGTTCAAAACTATCAGATAAAAAATGGAATTTGCCAGTTCTTCTCCTTAAGGGAGGAAAGAAGATTACGGATATTTGAGAATAAAGTTCTTAGAAACATTTTTGGTCCAAAGAGATATGAACAGACAGGTGAATGGAGGAAACTACATAATAGTGAACTACAAAAATTTATTTCTATTAAATATGACACAATTTGAATATAATTTTGTGAATTGACAGTGGTGATTGCAACAACTTTCATTTGTCCCATTGTCACAAGTAATAATGCGAATGCCTGACTACGCATTAATAATGTAAGTTTATAAATTTATCAATTTTATTGAATATCTTAGGATTATTTGGTCTGACGTTTGAATTTCACGGTCGACGGAGAGAGTCATGTCTTGTCTTGTTTGGTAGAAAAGAATTCGTGAGTTATCAATACACGAATCGGAAGATTGCGGAGAAATTCCCACGTGCGTTTATGCCACCATTTCATAAATATAGTTCTTGAAGCATTCACTCTGTAAGCGTCTCGAATGAAAGTTCCAGAATGTTCCTCCCTCGGTCCAGAGAGTATGAGCGAATAAACGTGACCTAAGTGTGAAGACGAAAAAATTAACCGTTCTAAGTAAAACCAACAGCGAATTTAAGGAAGAGAAGGATGAAGTAAATCATGAAAGAAAACATCTTTATTAGCAATAAATTATTTCTGAATAATCAGTCAATTACTGTGAAATAAATAAAGTGAATTTTGTATAATCAAATGTGGAATATATTTGAAAATATTTCATCTGAATCTTAGGCAACTACCAGGTGCGACAATAAAATAATATCTTAGTAAACACTACAATGATCTCCGAAATTGATATTTAATGCTACCAACAGCAAACTTTACTTAAATTTAAATTCAGTATCATGCCTTGGCACAGAGCTAGGGGACATGCGATAGTTTCAATCCCAAGAGGAGGGAGATATTTTTTCGTAGAATTTCGGCCTGGATGCTCACCAAGGAGGTTACTAGCTACACTAAGTGTCCTAAGGTCGAGGAAATCAGTTATAAATAGTTGGGGTCACGATATGCTAACCACATGTCACCCCTACTCTGCTTGAATGATATTTAACCTCTATCATTGATGCATGTGGATGTTAGACCAGCAGACGTCTGGTAGGCCAAATGGATTCTAGACCTGACGGGCCATGGATTTTCGTTTAGATTAATTATATATTTTTGTTGTATAAGTGTATATACTATTTTAAAATTTATCAAATAAATCATGCCATGAAAATAAAAATGAAAATAACACTAACATAGTACAGCTTTAAAAAATGTGGTAACTTTTGATTGATCTCCTGATATTACCTGACAGTAAATTCTAATAACGGAAAAGAAAGACGGTGGAAGAATAATAGTGAGATGTTTTATGATACGGTATGTTTACTATTCTATTTACTTGCGATCTAGTGTTCGCTTTGTGGTTAGAGGATAAAAAGTATAAGAGAGCATAACATATTTTATGTTTAATACGTTTCTTATAAATATTATTCCCTGAGAGTAGTTAATAACAATAACAGCAGTAATTAATAGTTATCTCAGTTCAATATTCAATTTATTCAAGTCGACGTTTCAATCTCCTTGTGTGAGATCAAATGTCTTGAAAATGATCTCACACAAGGAGACTGAAACGTCGATTTGAATAAATTGAATATTTGACTGAGATGACGATTAATTACTGTTGTTATAAATATTTTGTGAATAATTACGTAAATTTTGTACAGTACTGTTTTATCTTTAACCTCAGAATAGATTTGCTTTAAAGCTTTTCTAAGTAGTACTCACAATATCCACGAGAGGCATAACAATAGGCAAAGATTCATTTCTCTCAATGAATTATTATTCGAGAATACCTCAGTTTATAGTCCTTTTATAAGTGCGTGATATCTATGTTCTTTGAATTCACATTTGTTATACGTCATGTGATTAGTGTAATAAAAGTCATCACAATTCTTGTTCCATTAGGAGAATATATCTTCTTAATTACTGTTTTCAACCAACATTCCAATAGCTTCCAAGTTTGATATCGTGCCTAGCTCAAAGAAGGAAGAAGACAAATTAGGAATGCTTCCAGAATGGGATTAATCCTCCAGCTCTATGTGATTCGAATTTGCCAAGTATCTGACGGTAACACTCATTTCACAGAATTATATATACTCCACAAATGAGAGGTATAGGAAAAGAACAGGTAAGTCACTTTTTCCTTCAAAACATACGTTTAGTTGTAAAAACAACCACACATCTTTACCTGTATGCCCAAACTTTGAAGATAAATAACCCATGACAAACTGTATTACTTACTGTTTCACGTTTCTAAATTATAGCACTTTCCATTGGAAAATCTAATGACATCTCGAATCTCATTTCAACAACAAAAAAGTTACTTACCGGTTTTTGGTTCTTTCCCTGCTCCCTTTAATTACAAAATTTATATCACTTTATTATAATCAAACAAGTTATAGGATAATATACAATTTTTCAAAATGTTCATAATCATACAGACAATTTTTCATTTTACATTATACACCTTAAAGGCAGTCGGCTGTGAAGAAGTAAGTATAAAGTAATTCGTAAGAAAAATTGAATCTGAGTTTCTAATTATCTGATCGTATTATAATTATTATTATTTGGTTGAATAAGGATATATGTAGGCTAACTTTAAAATATGTATGCATTTTATAAATATTAATAAACATTATATTTTCAGATAATTGAAGAGAGGTGGTTAAGGTGTTTACGGACTTCTCAATATAATGGCATCTTACAGAATCCGAAAGAAGATCTAGGAGTGAAAATAAATAGGAAAAGAAGAATGGTAAAACATAAAGAAGATTAGATGGAATGTGTGTGTGGATAAATTTCGAAACAAAAAATCATTAACATTAAATATTCAGTTTGACTATCGCTGAACTATATTGAGCAACATTTTTCTCATCTTCTATAGTAAATAGGAATGTTGAATTTAAACTATAATAACTTGTTAGGTTAGATATATACGATAGGAGTTTTATTGCACTACTTGTAATAGGATTTTGAATACAGGATATGAATTAATTTTAACTTACAAAAATTGTTTTAATATACACTATTGATGAAAATTGATGGGTTTTCAATTGATATTTAGTTGAATGATCATAAGAGCTTTATCATTAGCGAAAAAAGTGTACTGAAAGTTTGATAGCCCTAGCTCAAATAGTTCTTTTGAAAGTTTACCAATAAGGAGATCATTTAGATATTATTTGAGCCCTTGAGTATTAAAATGGGGTATGTCCATTCTGTCATATTTAGAAAATTCAGAATTTTCTTCTAAATACTAGTTTATATAATGTATTAATAATGGTAATACAAAGAACAAATATTTTATTTATATTAATAGACACCAGGAAACACTAGAAAAATACAAATGTATCATCATCATCATCATCCACGAGTTTCGAGGTCTTCCTAGTATTCTTCTTCCAGGTGGACACCATTCCAGTGTTTTTCTGGGTAACATTTCTTCTTACATTCGTCAATAATAATAATAATAATAATAATAATAATAATAATAATAATAATAATAATAATAATAATAATAATAATAATAATAATAATAATAATAATAATAATAATAATAATAAATAATAATGATACATTTTTATTTATATAGACATTTTAAATGTTTGCACATCTTTCTGTACCTAAAATTTTATTTTCTTTCTCCACTCGTCTCTATCCATCCACTCCACGTCCTCCAGTCCTCTTGTTCTCATTCCAGTTCTTATTTCTCGCATCCACGAGTTTCGAGGTCTTCCTATCATTCTTCTTCCAGGTGGACACCATTCCAATGTTTTTCTGGATAACACTTCTGCTTACATTCGTCAATAATAATAATAATAATAATAATAATAATAATAATAATAATAATAATAATAATAATAATAATAATAATAATAATAATTCATTTTTATTTGTACTTGTAAAGTTAAACAATGAAGCATTTTCTTCCACTGAAACAGTACAGTAACATGTAAAAGTATAAATATCATAAAAATACGTATCTGTATAGAATTGGATATTTACAAATCATACATGGTCTTAATTTCACCATTATCAGTAGCAGCAACAGTAGCATAGTATATGTCTGTTGGCGTGTTCCGATCTCAAAGTAGGCCCTATATCGATTTGACCTATAAATCTCTTCGATGGGCGTCCTATTAATCTCTTATTTTAAGGTTTGTAATGTAGAATGTTTTTGAGAAGTCGGTGTCTTCTATTATTAAAACATATTTATAATATGAGTGATATTTTCTCGTTAAGTTTGAATATATTTAACTCTATACAGATGCCTTTCCTTGTATCTGTTGCTTGATACCTCTTAACCGGTCGCAACAATCTCATCTCTGCGGTCTCTATTTGTCCGGATTTATTTATCATAATCCAGCATTCACAACCATATAGGAGACCAGTGCATTGTAACATTTACAGATTGCTTCTTTACTGGTTTTATTTAGTAATGCTATTTTAATTACATTTTAATATTTTATTTTGTAATCTTCATTTCTCAGTTTCCAATTTTACATCTTAGGTATTTAAAAATTTGTTATGTTGTATTGTTTTTTTCATTCATAATTACTTTTGTTCTTAATAGAGTTTTACATTTAAATGCTAACATTTTTACTTTTGTTATTCATATATAAGATTATATTATTTTGTAGTTTCATTAATTCAAAAATAAATGGTTAAGAGATCTCTGATGTTGTAATTAAAACATGATCGTCTGTAAAGAGTAATGCTATTAATGTAGGCCTACTTTTATATTTATATAAATATACTAGTTCTTACCATTTATTTATGACATGGCCCAAATGTAAATTAAATAGTATACATGCCAATTGACACCCTTGTCTATCTCCTTGGTTTATTAATTTTTTTTATATTATCAGGTAAATAATAATAATAATAATAATAATAATAATAATAATAATAATAATAATAATAATAATAATAATAATAATAATAATATTAATAATAATAATAAAAATAATAGTAATATTATTATTATTATTATTATTATTATTATTATTATTATTATTATTATTATTATTATTATTTTACTAAAACATTTGTAATATAATGACAGCTTGTGTTTTATATTTTATCAACGAACTTTCTTGATCCAACAAGAGCACCACTTATAAATTAATTACAATTCATTTTCGAAAAAAAATTGTATAAATGAGTAACTTATTTTTAATTAAGCGAATCTCTGAGGAGATAAAAACATATCAGGAGACAAAAGAAAGGTGAAAACAGGGCAAGTAAGCCTTTAGGTCGTTCTCCATATTTGAACGAATGAATAGGCTATAGAGAAATTATCTTCAGATATGTTACCTTACAACTATATGGTCTGTTTATGCGCTGAGGTTATTGCATAACATGGTTAACGGAAGGATTCACCTGCACGTTATATCAGAAAGGTGGAAAAATTGTTAACACTATTGCGGTATAGGAATAAAACCATACTCATACTGTAATCTATTGTTTAGCGAATTTCGGAGAAAAGTGACTATTGGTGTTGTACACATGAAAATATATTTCTATGTTTTAAATTGTTCATCGATCTGTATATGACACCAAACATGACGAAGGAAAAATATTAACTTATATAAAACTTTACCTTACATAAATTTTATCTAATATATGAAAATGAATGTTTCTTTGTTTGTTCGTATTTTATGCGCTGCCATACCGTTCATCCGACTGTGATGGGGTTTTTTACAAAATGTTCAGGAGATTCTTAGGATGAACATAGGCTATAAGAGAGTTGTGATACGCCACTCCTACACCCTTAAAAATCACCCTTTGTAGTGAAAAAAATTCTTTATTGACGCTTAAATGGCTTACACTGCCTAAACGCATAACAAATACACAAAATTAATTTACACAGAATTGAATACCACAAAAATCTCTATAAAAATGTCCGCGACAGCGTATATTTATCTTTTAGGATAACTCACAATAGCCATTTTTGTCTTTCATTGATGCCAAGAAGATCGGGAAAAGTAGATTCCCGGACAAGCGTCCACTGCCGATTGTGATTGGGTTTTTCTCAAAATGTTCAGGATTTTCCCGGGAAGGTTATAGGCTATAAGAGAGTTTTAATGCTCAAGCACTTCACCCTTAAAAACTGTCCTTTGTAGTGAAAAAGTAAAATAAATGTGGCTTTTTGTACGCTTAAATGGCTTACGCTGCCTAAACCATAACGAATACACCAATTTAATGTACACAGAATTGAATATCTTAAAAACCTCTACAAAAAAAGCCCGCGACAGCATATGTTTATCTTTAATGGATTACTCACAAAATCCATTTTTGTCTTTCATTGATGCCAAGAAGATCGGGATAAGTGGATTCTCTGGCAAGCAGAGCAGCAGCACGGATGACTCTAAATAACGAATTTTGTCTTTCAGCTCATTTATGCCAAATACATCGGGATACGTAGATTCTCATTCCAGTTATTATTTCTCGCATCCACGAGTTTCGAGGTCTTCCTAGCATTCTTCTTCCAGGTGGACACCATTCCAGTGTTTTTCTGGGTAACACTTCTTCTTACATTCGTCAATACGGAATTTTATATGAATCGTATTAGTATTATTCTACATTGTTATATAGCTTGTTATAGGTCTGTGCTGGAATATCAAGTACTGCACTCATAAGTACTTTAAATTTATTGATATTTGTCTTAATAAGAGGATAAAGAAGATTCTCAAGCAACTTGTCATGATCCGAGTACGAACCCAGACACGCTATGTCTGAGGAAATCACATTATCTCTAGACCATAACAGAAGACTTTTATTTTCTTAAAACAAACTACATAAGTAGCCTAAATACAATACGCACATATCGAAAAAAAAATAAAGTAATGACTGTCGAAGGATTAAACCATAGAAGATGCAAAATAATGATCAATAACGAATTAATAGAACAAGTAAACAATTTAACTACTTAAGGCGTAACGTATTCCTCCTGCGAAAATAATTATATAAACTTAAAATTAAACACATTTAATAATATTTGCGGAAAAATAAGAAGAAATCTAAATAACATTAAGAATTGTACAATTAAAATTCTATAAAACTATGGCAATAACTATATTAACATATTCTTCTGATAATTATTTTTCTTCTTCTTCTTCTTCTTCCTTTCATGTGATAGACCTAGGGGTCTGTTACGTTCTCAATCCAACGTTTGAAGGGTTTGCCCACAGATCTCTTGTGTAGTGGTTGGTAATTTAAGATTTGACGTGGTATAATTTAGAATAGTCCTTTTACATTTTCTTTGAGACTTTTTAATAAGGTAAGTCATCACAACAGGTTACTGGCCTGAAGTGAGCAAGGCCAGTGGTGGGGTTGCCACCTTAGGCCTCTGGACAGGCGCGATTATGATACAGCATTTACTCTGGAACGGTTATACCGCCGTGACTCGGTCCCCAGAGACCCGTTTGTTTTTGGCAGGTTGCACCACGAGCAGGTGGGGTTGCGATTTAGATAGGAGAGATTATATAGAATGCACTTCACTATCTTTTGCAATTCAATGCTTAATAGATCAGATGAAAGTAGTAGCTGAAATCAAATTCTTATATTCAGTAGCAGGTTATACATTGTTAGATAAGATATATAATGAACATCTACAGTGTTATACATAAAATTAAAAATTCAAGACCTATCTTGTTTCAACAATGGACTCACGCAAATTTTGTTTCACTACCATACCGAGGGAAGAAGAAATATTGGGCGCCCGAAAACTAGATGGAGGGATACGGTCTTTTTTATGTGGAAACTGGTCCATGGCCTAGTTCCAGGACGTAGAAGAAGAGACTACATGTTTTGTTTCACTGAAGAGAACATAGCGAGGTTTTGTAACCACACTTAGATGTAAAAGTGAAACTGCATGTGGTTAAACGCTGTGTGAATTCTAGTATTACACAAACATCAAACGCATTTTCACAGCCACTCGTGTCAAGGTACTATAATACACTCTAACTTTGTGAAGAAAACATTTCCGGTACATTTAACATGGGAAAACATTTTATACGTAACAAGTCCGTCACGCAGGATCTGCGTAAAGTAAGCGAAAATAATATTCAACCTCAACAATTCAAAATAATGGTTCGATTTTGATACTTTACAAAATACATCTTCCTTTTCATAATCAAATCGTATAAATCAACTATCAGTTTCATTCCGAGAAAACAAAAATTGCACCCGGTAAACGTTTAAAACGTTCCCACTAAATTTCAGGATTCAGGTTGACCCCAATCTTAAAGGTCCGAATTTGCAGATTTAAATATTCTATAGGCCTATAACTTTTATTCTTCAAATCTAACATGCAAGTTTCGTTATTATAAAATAAACCTGACGGCCGTTACAGCTATATTTAAAATTTCGCGTTTCAGGTAAACCCCACTTATAAAGATTGAATTTCGCTATTTTTAAAAATACCTTCTTTGTTTCATTTCAAGATGACTTTCACGGTCAGGACAAGTTTCTTGGATGATGTTTTTTTTCAAGGTTTTTCCTCACCTGTAAGACGAATGCTAGGAAACTTTAAGGGCGGTAGCATAAAAATTAACATTATTATATTCGATACTAGCAAAATTCATAAAATGGATAACTCTCACATACAGTGGTAAAGAAACATTGAAATTGGCCAACACACTAAAAAAACTCGATAAGAATATAAATATAGCTTACAGAACTGGTAATAAATTAAACAATTTAATAAACAACAATGTCGAAGAAATAAATGAATTCAACAATAAAGACATCTACAAATTAACATGTACAGACTGCAATAAATTATACATTGGGAAAACTAACAGAAACTTCCACATTAGATTCAAGGAACATTTCAGAGATTTTATTTATAATAGGGGAACATCAAGTTACGCAAAACATGTAATTCAGGCTGGACATCATATGCATAACATAGATAACACCCTCACAATATTACATAGAGAAAACATTCCAAAGAGGATAAATTTACTGGAGGAAATCACAATCCTAAGAGAAATCGACAACAACCTGATTCTTAATAAAAACACACCCAGTACACACAATCCTCTGTACAAAATACTCACAACCAAGTGAGTGCTTCAACAAGGGTCAACAAGTACGGACCGAATGCATTATGCTGATGATGGGACTAGTCCCGAAAGGCCTACAGAGTTTTAAAACACTTAAGTTGAGGAGACGGGCCTACAAGATAACTGTTCTATAGTTTTTAACCGTTCATTATATAACCATTATCATATTCGTCATTTTTAATATGAATGTGTGTGTGTGTGTGTGTGTGTGTGTGTGTGTGTGTGTGTGAATGGTGTGTTTTATCTTAATGTTGTGTTGTCTTGAAAGAGGCTCTGGCATTGAGTTGATCACTCATTCGGGTGTGAGTGGTCATAGTGCGATTCATAGTATACAATCTCTCTCCCGACAGGTTTTGCCACTCTAAGGTCCGGGTGGCGTGTAGCATGTAAAAAGTAGCTACGGTATAAGATGAGAGGTTAAACTGAGTTAAAGAAGAAGAAGAAGAAGAAGAAATATAATAAATTAAGTGGTAAACACCAATTATTACTTGCACATTTCGTGTGAAGGTAATTTTCAAACCAAATTTAAAGCGAATATAAACTGATATATTTTTTAAACGATTCTAAAGTTTAGCAGCGCCTGATTTCCTGATTTTCGCTTCTTTGAATCGATTTAATTATTCATCATCAGATCATTTAATAATTTGTTTAGTAACATGACGTATTGATTGTTGGAATTTCCAAGAAGAAGTTAAAAATGAAGTCGATTGAATCCATGTACTAACGTAACATTATGTTTTTCTACGTCCACCGCTGTGGTCCCGAGGTAGCGTGCTGCCTTGACTCGCAGCGGGCCCGGGTTCGATTCCCGGTCGGAACAGGCTCCTGAGTGAGTTTTTTTCAGGAATTTTCCTCACCTGTAAGACAAATGTCAAGAAGTGTAGGGCCCAATGATCCCCGAAAATCATCCGGCCACCATCATTATCCTTATCATCATCACCACTAGTGTGGAAAACAACGGGACGCTACCACGCTTATAATTCCCTAGTAAAGCTGCAAAGCATAGCATGAAAATGCTATGATTGCAGTGAAAGACCTGCCCTCGGACATAATTACTATGGATGGATGCTTTTCTACAATTTTAATGAAAATAATAATAATAATAATAATAATAATAATAATAATAATAATAATAATAATAATACACTGCTCAAAAAAATTAGAGGAACACTATTAAATATGCAAATATTTTTTCATTGGATAAAGGTACAAACATGAAATTAATAAAGTACATTATTTGTGGTTATTTATTTATTGTTCATGTCAGTAAAAACAAATGAATAACGCTGACAATTAACTTTTCAAATAATTCCGCTATATAAGCAATTGAATCTTGTGCTTATTTTTCAAAGTTAAACACTCGTTATATAGAGTTAGTATCGTGTATGACCTCCACGACATTCGATGACAGTTTGGCACCTTCGTGGCATGCTCCCAATAAGATTCTGGATTTCCTCTTGCGGGATATTCTCCCATTCTTCCTTCCGAGCATCTCCAAGTTGCTGCAGAGTTTGTGGAGCTTGATGTCGGTTCCTGATCTTCCTATCTAGAAGATCCCACAACTGTTCAATAGGGTTGAAGGTCTGGGCTGACCGCTGGCCACTCCATTACCTCAATTTCATTCCTCCTCAGGAAATCCCTGGTGACAGCCGCAGAATGTGCCCTGGCATTATCCTGCATAAACAGAAATCCAGGGCCTACTCCAATGGCAGCAGGTACTACATGCTCTTCCAGAACGTGCTCGATATACCGGACAGCATTCAGTCGCTGGGGAACAAGTACAAGGTCCGTACGATTGTTGTACATAACTCCGGCCCACACCATTATGAAACCTCCTCCGAATCTATCAATTTCCTGTACAGCCTCTGCAGAAAATCTTTCTCCTGGCCGTCCCCACACCCTCACTCGACCATCACAACGTGTAAGACGTACGTCTTGCTGCGTTATGCCCATTTGTTAAGCGTGGTTTTTTAACGGGCCTTTTTGGACGAATATTCTCTTTCCTTAATCTGTTCCTTATGGTTTGGTCTGAAACCCGGATTCCGGAAGCCATATTAAGGTCATTCTGCAGGTCTTTTGCAGTTTTTGTACGCTGTCGAAGAGCAGAAAGAAGAACGTATCTGTCATCCTGGGGGCTTGTTTTAAATTTACGGCCCTGGCCACGTCTTCTACAATACTGACCTGTCTCTCTGTGCCTGTTGCGTAACCCGGACACCACGGAAGGAGAAACCCCAAGCTCTCTAGCCACTTGTCGCAGAGATTGACCTTGTCGTAAAAGATGTAGAGCATGATACACTTCAAACACATTTAAATGCCTCATTTTGTCAGAGACTTCAATAAACAAGGCAATAATCAACATTCGTCACTATAGCAACAGCAGGAAGCTTACCAATTAGAAGTGGCCAGTGCCTTCCAAAATACAAAAAATCTGTATATTTGTTATTTGAGGTAATTTCTCTGTATTTAGGCCATGGATCTTTAAAATTTGTATCCAATGATAAAATTAATAATTCAATTTACATATTGTCCAACTTTCAGCATTACAGCTTTAAAAAACAATTACTTATTCAATTTATTACAAGTGTTCCTCTAATTGATTTGGGCAGTGTACTAATAATAAAGCCCTCCATGGTATCTTTACCTTGACGTGGTGGAGTGGCTTGTGTGCTTAAATGATCCTGAGAGCTATGCCGGCGGTAGCATTGCTGCCGATAGGGTTACCCATGCCGGACTGGTCGAAGGTGATAAGCCAGACGAAAAAAGTACCTTGGGCGAAAGAGTGACGATCTTTCACCGTAAAAATACAACCGTCAAGAAATGCGGACATGGGTTCATCGGGGTAAAATTTTCCGGAGGTCAAATAGTCCCCCATTCGGTTCTCCGGGCGGGGACTACTTCAGGGAACCCATGCCAAAGGCTCAAACACAGGGACATGTTCCTAGGAACATGGAATGTTAGGACTTTATACAATAGCGGGGCACTAGAGATATTAACGCGGGAATTGGATAAATCGCCCTTGGATATAGTCGCTTTACAGGAAGTTAGGTGGCCAGGAGAAGGTAGTCAGGAATCAGAAAGCTTTTCATTATACTATGGGGGTGCAGAAAGACCTGCATTTGGAACGGGTTTTTTAGTCAGAAGGAGGATCCTATCCGCTATCCGAGATATTAAGTTTGTTAATGATAGGATATCATACATAATTCTAAAGGGTAAACGACATGATTTTATAATTGTAAGTGTACATGCCCCCACAGAAGATAAAGATGACAAGATCAAGGATGAGTTCTATGAAGAATTAGAATGCTTATTTGATAGCCTTTCACGATATCATATGAAAATTGTCTTAGGAGATTTTAATGCAAAAGTGGGGCGGCAAGATATATTCAAACCAACAATAGGCAAATTCAGTCTTCATGAAGATAGTAACGACAACGGGATTAGATTAGTCACATTTGCCACATCAAAGAATCTCGTTGTTAAGAGCACATTTCAGCATAAGGATATTCATAAATATACCTGGACGTCCCCAGATGGAGAAACTCGGAACCAGATAGATCATGTATTAGTGGATAAACGCTGGCACAGTAGCATCATTGATGTTAGATCAGTTAGAGGGACAGACTGCAATTCAGATCATCATCTGGTCAGGGTGAAAATCAGACAACGGCTATCGCTTATGAGAGGAACAAACGCTAAAGATGATTCTGTAAAATATGAATTAAAAAACTTGAAAAATGATGAAATGCGGCAAGAATACCAAATCAAAATTGCTAATAGATTTGAAGTACTGGAATCTTCAGATGACAATGTGGCAAACGAAGAAGAACCTGATATAAATAAAGAATGGGAGGCTATAAGAGATACTATTAAATTGTCAGCATGAGAAAGCATTGGTTGTTTAAAAAAGAGGCAAAACAAGAAATGGTTTGATGAGGAATGTGCCGACATTGTAAAGAAAAGAAAACTAGCAAAAATTAAATGGTTACACGAGCCAAATGAGAGAAATTTAGCGCAATTGGATAGTGTTAGACGGGAAACCACCAAGTTACTAAAGAGTAAAAAGAGGGAATATTTGAGAGAGAAGATTAATGATCTTGAAATGAATGCAAAAAATAGGAACATTAGAGAATTATATCAGGGAATTAGTATAGAGAAGAAAGGATTTCAGGCTAGAACAAACATAATTCGGAATGAAAATGGGGATATGATTGCATATTCCAAGAGTATATTAAATAGATGGAAAAGTTATTTTAATCAGCTATTAAATGTACATACAGAACAGGACATTGAGGAGAATAACTTACAGACGGCAGAAATGCTAGTCGCAGAGCCAAGTGGATTAGAGGTTGAAATGACAATTGAAAAATTGAAGATGTATAAATCATCAGGTTCAGATGAGATCCCAGCAGAACTGATAAAATCAGGGGGAGAAAAATTGATGGACAAGATACGCTGGTTGCTTAGTATGATTTGGGAAAAAGAAGCTCTTCCAGATGAATGGAAGGAATCATTATCTACGTACCAATTTATAAGAAAGGAGATAAAACTGATTGCAACAACTATAGGGGCATCTCATTACTTTCAACTTCGTACAAAATTCTAACAAATATATTAGTAAGCAGACTTACTCCATATATTGATGACATTGTAGGAGATCATCAATGTGCATTTAGAAGAAACAGGTCTACAACAGATCAGATTTTTAGTATAAGACAGATTTTAGAAAAGAAATGGGAATATAATGGTACTGTACATCAACTATATGTAGACTTCAAAAAAGCATATGATTCAATTAAGAGGGAGAAGTTATATAGTATCCTGCTGGAGTTCGGAATTCCTAAAAAGTTAGTTAGACTTATACGAATGTGTCTAAATGGCTCAACGAGTAGGGTGCGTGTAGGCAAACAGTTTTCAGACACTTTTGAAATCCAGAATGGGTTGAAGCAAGGAGATGCACTATCTCCTGTACTATTTAATTTTGTACTAGAGCATGCCATTAAATCTTTAGAGAATGAGGAAGGCTTACAACTCAATGGTATTAATAAGCTGTTAGTTTATGCTGACTATTTAACTCATGCCCCAAATGGGAGTCAATGACCAATCACATTTCAATGATTTCTATTTTACAACTAATCAGAGTCGTGTTTCACCAAATATTTATCAGTGTTATAATTACCATATTAAAGAAAGCTCCTCCTTACAATATTGCGTTCCTTTGGCAATACATAGTATGATCTGGTTGCAGTGATAAACAAAAGAAGCAGTAGAAGCGTACCTATCGTTTCTCATTTGTTTTCAAACATCGCCGTTTACATTAAATATATAAATATTTTAAAATAACTATAGTTAAATAATGATTTGTGAGTAAACAGCTTAATTTTATTCGTTAAATAGTCCTAACAAATGCCACTCTTGATTTCCAAATTCTCTAGATAAATTCACTCCTCACTTCGTGAGTCGTGAATTTATCGATCATTTGGAAATCACTCGTGGCATTACTTATGATGATGTAGTACTACTGGCCGATAGCGAGGAGATACTAAAGGCCAACACGCACACACTATTGAGTAACACTAAGAAATTAGGACTGGAAGTAAATATCAGTAAAACTAAATATATGGTCACACGTAGAAATACATTATATAATGGAAATGGACAGCTAATGACAAATGAGGGAAATTTTGAGGAATTGGCTGAATTCAAATACCTAGGAACAATAATCACAAATAGGAATGAGATGCACAAAGAAATTAAACATAGGCTCAATTCTGGAAATGCATGCTATTATGCATTGCAGAGACTTTTGATGTCCCAACTCCTTTCGAAAAACGTTAAGCTGAAAATATATAAAACTATTATTCTACCAGTTATATTATATGGGTGCGAAACATGGACTCTTACTTTAAGGGAGGAAAGGAGATTACGAGTATTTGAGAATAAAGTTCTTAGGAAAATTTTTGGACCAAAGAGAGATGAACAGACAGGTGAATGGAGAAGACTACTTAACAATGAACTACATGGTCTTTATAGGAAGCCAGATGTAATAAGAACAGTTAAGTCCCGTAGACTGCGATGGGCAGGACATGTTGCGCGTATGGGGAATGAAAGACGTGCATGGAAACTTCTTGTAGGAAAGCCAGAAGGAAAACGCCCAGTTGGTAGACCAAAAATGAGGTGGGAGAACAACATTAACTATGATTTGAGGGAAGTAGATTATGCAGGGAATGATTGGAAAGCATTAGCTCAGGATAGGGATGTATGGAGAGCTTATGTCCGTGCGGCCATGAACCTACGTGTTCGATAGTGCCAGTGAGTAAGTGAGTAAGTAATAATAATAATAATAATAATAATAATAATCGAATTATAGGTTATTTTATGTGCAGCTATACTTAAAGAAAATTACAGTCCTCTGCCTTTTATTTCGATTACGTTTATATTCAGGAGACAAAGCTAGAATTTCTCCTCGTTCCAATATAGATGAGTGCCGAATTTTCTTGATGTAATGAAAATTGAATCTTAATGTTTGTATATTAACTCAATATCCTGCATTATGTTAAGAAACTTATAGGCCTACTTAAAAGGGAACTGTCAACCATGCCGAGACCTACTTTGACGTTTCTCCCAGAAAAGCATTGTGGTACCAACCACGTGTCAAAAAAATAACTACCGTTTTTAACTGCAAGGCACAAACGTCGAAGCTAAAATCAAACAATGCATCCTACTATACTCATCAGGTGTGGACTCCCTGCATGAGTAAGAAGGGAGTGATCTGAGGCGGGACGCGGAGTGGATGGCAGATAATGAGAATTATCCAATCTACCATTTCACGGGTTATACTATTTCCCTACAGTTTAAATGAGATATTTTGCGCTGGATTTTAATGCCTTGCAGTTACAAACGGCAAATGTTTTTTGGACACGGTCTTGGTACATCAATACGCTTCTTTGAGAGAAATTTCAAGGTAGGTTTCTACATGCAATTGTTGACAGTTACCTTGATATATATTTTAATACCATTCATGGAAATAAGTCCGAGTCAAATAAAATAGAAGCAAAACTTTCAGAAACATTCTAAACCAATGTAGCAGTATGACAAGGAGACGTTTAGCATACTTCCTTTTAATATTACATTGCAAAACGTATGAAATCCAATTAGGTTACACCATATGTGAATCAAATACAATTTTAGTCCTTACAGCTAACATGAATATACCTCATACGTCCCTCATGGAGATATGGGTGCTCCCTAATGAGAGTTATTGACAAGGTAATGTAGTTACGCTTATTTCC
The DNA here is from genome assembly GCA_030220185.1 of Diploptera punctata. NCBI lineage: Eukaryota > Metazoa > Arthropoda > Insecta > Blattodea > Blaberidae > Diploptera > Diploptera punctata. Next base: position 1,523,822 of record JASPKZ010001970.1, on the reverse strand, counting down.
CCACAGTTCTACAACTGTTATTTTTAGCCAATAATGTTATTTTCTATAATTTACTCTACCAAGTTTTCTTCTGAGAACGTTATTAATAGCATAAAAACACTCAACTGACAAAGTATGGAATGAAAATCTGTTCTTCTTGTTACTTGTTTGAGAGTGGTGTTCTTTTTATTAACTCTTTTATCACCGAGAACCGAGCTTCTGGCGGGGATTGAATTAGTTGTAACAGCGTGGTCAACCGTCCGACTGAACACGCCCTCTGCCACTCTCAACAGACAGGCATTAACCCCCAACTCACTCGGCTTCTCCAAATATCAACTTGATCAATACACTGCCACTGTCTCCCTCACTTAATATCAACATCCAATCATTTTATCGTAAAATATGCTTTTCCATACTTTTATATTAGATAAGTAGACAATACTTTATTTATAAGATAAAAACTTAAAATACGTACCTTTTTTGGCAGGTGCCGTCGTTCTCAACTGTGTTAACATATTATATTTAAATGTTTTCACATAGATTAAATAATTTAACACAGTTGAGGACGACAGCATCTGCCAAAAAGATACATATTTTAAGTTTTTATCTTATGACCATTCACCTCAACGGAATTTTATATGAATTTTATTAGCATTAATACTTTATTTAATGACACTTTTTAACATCTCATAATACCGTCGCAATTTAAATCTGGGAAAGAAATTGCCAACAATTTTTTGAATGATATTTTATATCTGTCTTGAAGTTACGTGACGCAAATCTACGACGAAGGTTGGTCATATATAAAAAACGAATTTTTATTTTGTCTTCCGTTGTGGCTCAGGTAGTAGGATGAATTTTTCCTACTAGTGGTTCCGGGTTCAATACCACGCGGAATTTAAACTGTAATTATAAAAGTAATTTAACTGTAATTTTTTCAATATGGAGTGGTGGTAGTGTACATTTTTTAATATATCAAATCATGAAAGAGTGGCATGCTACGAGTTAATGGTAAACCAAGAAAATTGGATAAACGTGAGTAAATTACTGGACAAGACGCGGAAAATTTGAACCACACTCATTCGTCAATAAATACATATGTAAACAAAGTGCAATATCATTAATCCATCCATCCATAGTAATTCTGCCCGAAGGGAGGTCCTTCACTGCAATCATGACATTTTCATGATTCGCTTGCAGCTTTACTAGGGAATTGTAGGTGTGGTAGCTTCCCGTTTGCTTTCCACACCGGTGAAGGATGATGAAGATAATGATGATAATGATAAGGGTGACGATGATGATGATAAGGATGATGATGGCCATATGATTTCGGGGACCGTTTGGGCCTTAAAGTTTTCCTGACATTTGTCTTACAGACGAGGAAAAACCCCGATAAAAACCTCACCCAGAAAAACTGCATCGACCGGGGATCGAACCCGGGCCCGCTGCGTGACAAGGCAGCACGCTACGTCGAGACCACAGCGGTGGACATATCATTAATAATTAATAAAAATATGTAACTTAATTAACGTAGCCTAATTGTAATGTTATCTATTGTATTTTTTTTGTCTAATTTATTTTAACATGAGACATTAATTTTTTGATACGGACTTTAAAGAGAACATACGGCTTGCTGCCCTTGCGATCTATATTTGTAAATAATATTGTATATATCTTACTTTTAGTATAATAAGCTCCTACTGTATATATATGGAAATTCGGGTAATGTGGACCCTTCTGTTTGCGTGAAACTGTTAATATCTTCTTTAATTGGTGCTGCCCTCGAACAGAAAATATATCAACTTCTTTCCCTCATCAACTTTGGCGGGTTCAAGGCCAGTTTCTTTTATTTTTTGCGTGAAGAAGGATTTATTCGCGATATTTATGAGGACGATTACTTCAAAAGTTTTCCAAGAAAATAATCAATTCTTAATTTCTGCTATTGAATATTACAAATGTTGAAAAAACTCCTAAATATATTATATTATGTAGATGCTGTTTTTATATACTGACGGGTTTGATTTGATATTATGTGACATGGTGGCTATACAAAAATAATTAAACATAACAAAGGAATTCGGTTAATGTACATATTCTGGGTCCACTTTACACGAATATGTATATTTTATCAATGAGGATGCTATCTGTAAAAAAACCATTCACTTAATTAATTTTATTTAATATCCATGTAATTGTCCACCGCTGTGGTCTCGAGGTAGCGTGCTGCCTTGTCACGCAGCGGGCCCGGGTTCGATCCCCGGTCGTGGAAGTTTTTCTGGGTCAGGTTTTTATAGGGGTTTTTCCTCTCCTGTAAGACAAATGTCAGAAAAACTTTAAGGCTCAAACGGTCCCCGAAATCATATGACCATCATCTTCATCATCATCATCCTTATCATTATCATCGTCACCATCATCCTTCACCGGTGTGGAAAGCAACGGGAAGCTGCCACACCTACACAATTCCCTAGTAAAGCTGCAAGCATAGCATGAAAATGCTATGATTGCAGTGAAGGGCCTGCCTTCGGCCAGAATTACTATCGATGGATCCATGTAATTTCACTAAACCCAAAGACCGTCGCTTTCTGCAGTTGAATGACGTGTGAATGTTATAATAAACAATTTTTCAAAACAGTAAATAAGTATCAACGTTTTTTAATTATGATCAGTCAGAAATATTTTCAGATTAATATGTGCCTATCTGTATAAATTAAATGAGGAAATAAACTTAAAATAGACTAGAAGCTACGGTGAACTCTGGGGCCCACTTTATCTGAATGTGGAGGTTAAAGTGGAACTTTCTCCAACTGGAGCTTTAATACATTTTATAATCCTATCATCTATACTATGGGAACATTTTTTAATGTAAAAAATTTTATAAATTATGAAGAAGTATCCATATTTGAGTAAATATTATAAATATAATAAATATTTCGTAGTTACAACACTAATGATATTCACTGTAATTAAACAAAATTCAAATCCCCTAATTAAAACAAGAAAAACAACACATTCAAAACAGGGATCAAAATTACCCGAAGTTCCTATATATATATATATTTTGATCCCTGTTTTGAATTTGTTGTTTTTTCTTGTTTTAATTAGGGGATTTGAATTTTGTTATATATATATATATATATATATATATATTCAAATTCCCTAATTAAAACAAGATATATATATATATATATATAACAAAATTGAAATCCCCTAATTAAAACAAGAAAAAACAATATATATAACAAAATTCAAATCCCCTAATTAAAACAAGAAAAAACAACAAAACAAATTCAAAACAGGGATCCAAATTACCCGAAGTTCCTATATATATATAGTATGATTTGGGAAAAAGAAGCTCTTCCAGATGAATGGAAGGAATCAATTATCGTACCAATTTATAAGAAAGGAGATAAAACTGATTGCAACAACTACAGGGACATCTCATTACTTTCAAGTTCGTACAAAATTCTAACAAATATATTAGTAAGCAGACTTACTCCCTATATTGATGACATTCTAGGAGATCATCAATGTGCATTTAGAAGAAACAGGTCTACAACAGATCAGATTTTTAGTATAAGACAGATTTTAGAAAATAAATGGGAATATAATGGTACTGTACATAAAAAAGCATATGATTCAATTAAGAGGGAGAAGTTATATAGTATCCTGCTGGAGTTCGGAATTCCTAAAAAGTTAGTTAGACTTATACGAATGTGTCTAAATGGCACAAAGGGTAGGGTGCGTTTAGGCAAACAGTTTTCGGACACTTTTGAAATCCAGAATGGGTTGAAGCAAGGAGATGCACTATCTCCTCTACTGTTTAATTTTGTACTAGAGCATGCCATTAAATCTTTAGAGAATGAGGAAGGCTTACAACTCAATGGTATTATAAGCTGTTAGTTTATGCTGATGATGTAGTATTGTTGGCCGATAGCGAGGAGATACTAAAGGCCAACACGCACACACTATTGAGTAACACTAAGAAATTAGGACTGGAAGTAAATATCAGTAAAACTAAATGTATGGTCACACGTATAAATTCAGTATATAATGGAAGTGGACAGCTAATGACAAATGAGGGAAATTTTGAGGAAGTGGCTGAATTCAAATACCTAGGAACAATAATCACTAATAGGAATGAGATGCACAAAGAAATTAAACATAAGCTCAATTCTGGAAATGCATGCTATTATGCATTGCAGAGACTTTTGATGTCCCAACTCCTTTCAAAAAACGTTAAGCTGAAAATATATAAAACTATTATTCCACCAGTTATATTATATGGGTGCGAAACATGGACTCTTACTTTAAGGGAGGAAAGTAGATTACGGGTATTTGAGAATAAAGTTCTTAGGAAAATTTTTGGACCAAAGAGAGATGAACAGACAGGTGAATGGAGAAGACTACATAACAATGAACTACATGGTCTTTATAGGAAGCCAGATATAATAAGAACAGTTAAGTCTCGTAGACTGCGATGGGCAGGACATGTTGCGCGTATGGGAAATGAAAGACGTGCATGGAAGCTTCTTGTAGGAACGCCAGAAGGAAGGCGCCCAGTTGATAGACCGAGAATGAGGTGGGATAACAACATTAACTATGATTTGAGGGAAGTGGATTATACAGGGAGTGATTGGAAAGCATTGGCTCAGGATAGGGATGTATGGAGAGCTTATGTCCGCGCGGCCATGAACCTACGGTTTCGATAGTGCCAGTGAGTAAGTAAGTAAGTAAGTATGTGTGTGTGTGTGTGTGTGTGTGTGTGTGTGTGTGTGTGTGTGTGTGTGTGTATGTGATGTACCAGATTATTGTATTAAATAGCAAATCCTCCGCAGTACACATGTTGAGAAGGCTATCGGTAGTGATTCGTCATTCGGATGGGGACATTAATTCTGGTGGCCCTCTTGATGCTTTTTGACAGGAATAGGCTACATGTCGGCTCCGGGTTTCACATTCTTTCTTCTCTTCATTATCATTCCTTATATATAACTTTGTCATCAAAGAAATACATTATTAAACATATGCTAATTACACTGGTCAATATGATTTTTGTCTCATGAGTACCAATAGTTGTACTTATTGCAGTTTTTATCTTGTTTTCTAATATGTATTCGGAATTTCTCCATCACCCACAGTTCGTTTTTGTTTCAATTTCAATTAATGGATTTAAATAATTATTTTTTAATAAACGTTTTTTCGTCCATTTGTCCATTGTAAAATAAAATCAAATGAGCTAACTCAGGAGATTTCAACTATGGAAAAGATATATCGAGGCAAATGGAATCCTAATATGCTGGCCGATTATTGTTGGACCATCAAGAGGGATGCTCCACAGGCGAAATATAGCAGAAAATCGTAATTTCTTACTTTACAGGTGAGTTCGAATGTTCGAATATTGTGTAGTTACGAATGTAGAAAATATTAAAATGTTTCAAATTATAAATGCGGAAACCTTGCGTGATGGAGAAAAACCGATATCATATTTGAATTCAGCAGAAAAAATACTGTCAGAATCACGTATGTTTTCTTTCTGAGACAAAAACGTATCTTTTTTGTTGTTCAGTGTTATTTCAATATTCCAAATTAACTTTTACTTGCTACTAGAATTCGTGCCCGATTTCCAAACTACTAGACAAATATTATTATCTGCTATCATAGAGCCGAAATACTTAACTTCACTCTAAGAACCATAGACCCCAACAAAAATAACGTCACATGCCCGAAAAAAACTTTGATTGATCCTGATTTATAATAATCAAATCCAATGATATTGCTACCTCATTGAAAGATGTAAAATTTAATGTAAAAATGAATGTTTTTAATTAATGACTACTATGTTTTCTGCAGTCAGCATTGGTGATCTAGTGGTTATATCCTTGCCTTAGTCCCGAGGTAACGGGGTCAAACCCGGTCGGGGTTCATGGAGGGATTTTAAGCTGGAGTCACGAGTCTCAAGACTTTCGGACTCATAAAAGAATCTCAAGCCTAAATTAGTGCTTCTGAGCAAAATTAACGACCTTCCCCGTCCATGTAATACCTTAGTTTCCTACTAGATGTCTCTCTGAGTCGATGTTCTGACCACGTACCAACTGTAGGAAAATAAGCGTAATTAAAATAGCTTGTGAAGAAACCCACGCTAGGAAAGCACCTATATCATTATTGTTCAATATGCAATTGACGTCATAAATTTTGCTATTAACACTATACCCCAGCCGCCATATCTCCGACACTGAAGTTTAGGTTATATGAGGGGTAAAGAGAGATTTCGACCTCTAATGCCAATAAGGAAATCGTTGTAGTGGGAGTATATGTCTGCCATAAACAATCACTGCTCTTAACGCAACTATAGCGCGCTAGTAAGGTTTGAAACGGCTGAGATGTTGTCAGCTGTATGTCTACTAACCGCATACATAAAGCGGCCACTCCCACTGAATATCTATATGGTAACACTGTCGTGGAAACATCAAGGCCGAATAATCAGTAGCTGCAGTGTACATAGTGCATTCATTGTGCTTTATTTACACTCTTTAAGTAGAGTTAAAAATGTATTAACGTCATTATGTATTAATAAACAACGTACTTCCAAAATAACAATTTTAATATCAGGAGGACGTCATATTCAGAGCATCACTGTAAATTATCAACCATGTATGCACATTTCATTACATTTAAAATCAAGTAATGACCGTTTAAATATCCCAGGTTATCCAATTAAATTTTATCTGCAATTTTTTATTATTGATTTCGTACATCTCAATGATGGATAAATCATATTTGAAGAGAAAAATTATACGCTCAGACCGGGACTTGAAACCGGGACCCTTGGTTCTCTAGACCAAGTGCTCTACCAACTGAGCTACCTGAGCAAGTACCGATCTAAACGCAAATCTTTCTCTATATACATTGTAATTCCCGTCCACCAAATGCTGTGAAGCCATGCTTCTATCTTGCAAATGGCGGCTCCTTTATTAAGAAGACATATTTGGGAATTATACATTACAGCCAGTACTGCTCAGGTAGCTCAGTTGGTAGAGCACTTGGTCTAGAGAACCAAGGGTCCCGGGTTCAAGTCCCGGTCTGAGCGTATAATGTTTCTCTTCAAATATGATTTATCTGCAATGTTCATATAAATAAGTGAACTGAAACCTGATCCATCAGCAACACAATACATGGTTTTGGAACAACAGATGTTCCATCCACATGGTGAATATTCACACAATAAAAGGTGTTCCTTGAAATACCGGACTGTTGCCTGAGTTGCTGCCGGCTCAATATTCACGTTTCATATGTGTTGCTGCATGTGGGTGTGTTCTGATACACATGTTTTTTAGATCAATACTAGTGAAATTCATATCAAATTCCGTTGAGGTAAGGCATATGATAAAAGTTAAAAATTAATTTGTACCTGTTGGTAGGTGCCGTCGTCCTCAACTTTGTTAATATATTATACATAAAATTAACTGGAGCGCTTTCGGAAGTTACCTTCCATCTTCTGCAGGTTGAGTTTCCGCTACTTGTCGTTGTGTACGGTGATGTATACCGTACTGGGGTGCGCACCCCAGTCAAACCCATTGTACGAGATCGTCAAAAACAAGTCAGTTGTTGCTACAAACAGTTGGAGTATACATCACCGTACACAACAACAACAAACTCAACCTGCAGAAGATGGAAGGTAACTTCCGAAAGCGCTCCAGTAAATTTTATATACAATATATTAACAAAGTTGAGGACGACGGCACCTACCAACAGGTTCAATTTAATTTAAACTTTTATGATATTTTTTTAGAGTTCCCCAAAAGAAGAAGTCCAGCGGCTAAAGGTTCGGGTAACGTGCAGGTCACTTTTTCGGTTCAAAAAGGCCAATCTACCAATAAGGATTTTTCTGTCAAAAACAGAACGCACATCTTAGAGTAATGTGTATTGGACAGCCGTCGTGATACCAGACTGGTAGGCCTAAATGTCATTTAATCTATTAAAAGGGCGTTATTTGATAAAATTGGATTTGTTAGCACTGTTACAACCCCCACTCACAGAATTGTACACAGTTTTGTAAATCGTTACCATGCGGTTCTTGATGGAGAGACGTGTGGAATGGATTAAATTTGTGGCGTAAGTAAACGATTGGTACTTACTTTTGATATGCGATATAGCCATTATAACCGGAAAAATTACCCTGATTTTAATAATTTCGGATTTTGTTTATTTAATTTTTAATTTACAAAATGAGACAAATAAATCCAAGTTAAGAATTATTTATTGAATAATGATAAAACATGATGAATATTTTTATAACATTGATGAGAAAAATAACAATCATTACGTCATACATATTACTGTGATAAACAACAGATATTGAAATTCACTGACAAATGATTATGACAAGAGAATGTTTAAATAATATGAGCTTGAATCGGCCGGGCATAACATACATGATTGGAGAATTGTGGAAGGAGGCGAGCGAATCGTGTTCTTCCTTAATTAGTTAACTAATCAAAACGTGACAACAAATATCGTCGTATTGCATAATGCGATAATTCGCAACAAATTAAATAGAGAGATAGGTAAAAAAGATGCTGAATAATTGACGCCATTAAATGCCTTGTACATAAAAATTAATTTAACGTATATATTACTTATAATAGTGTAATACGTGAAAAAGAAAGTTTAATGTGTGTAAATAACGTTTTATTTTATTTATGACTAAAAAATAGAATGTGATAAGTGAACATTATTAAATTAATAAACAAATTTAATAATAATTAAAGAAGAATAAATTATGGATTTAATAATACAATTAAATATAAATTATTGATAGCAACTTTATTGCTAAATACTATATTGACAGTCATCGTATTTAATAACACTGGTCAACATGATTCTTGTCTCATGAGTACCAATAGTTGTACTTGATTTTTTTCTCATGAGTACCAATAGTTGTACTTAATGCAGTTTTTTATCGTGTTTTCTAATATGTATTCGGAATTTCTCCATCCCCACAGTTTTTTTTATTTCAATTACAATTAATGGATTTAAATAATAATTTTTTAATAAATGTGTTTTTTGTCCATTTGTCCATTGTAAAATAAAACCAAATGAGCTAACTCAGGAGATTTCAGCTATGGAAATGAGATATCAAAGCAAATGGAATAATAATGCTGGCCGATCATTGTTGGAGCATCAAGAGGGATACTCCACAGGCAAAATACAGCAGAAAATCGTCATTTCATACTTTCTAGGTGAGTCCGAATGTTCGAATATTACGTAGTTACGAATGTAGAAAATATTAAAGTGTTTGAAATTATAAATTCCTGTCTCTCGGAAACCTAGCGTGATGGAGAAAAACCGGTATCATTTTTTAATTCAGGAGAAAAACTACTATCAGAATCACATATTTTTCTTTCTGAGACAAAACAAAGTTTCTTTTTTTTTTTTGTTGCTCAGTGTTACAATTATAAATGTTTCATCTTCAGTATAAAAACTTATTTGTGGACAATAAAATAATTTAATAAAGATAATATATATTTTATTCAATTTAAAAAAATATTACTCATCAATTGTGACAAGAATTGGAATATTCATTTACACCATTCAATATCCCTGGTACTCACAGGCGGGTAAACTGCAACAGCAACCATTTCTATATCTTCATCAGTGCAAGTTCTGTAGCGATGCCATTCTGGAGTCCCCGTTTTAGTGAAAGTTTAGACTACACGAATGAACATTATTTGAAATTGATTATTTTTCTGTGGATTTCTCTTCATGTATTGCTCTTCTGCTCGCATAGAGTTACTTCAACATTTTCAATAAATAGGATCTTATTAAATTTCTCTTCATTATAATAGGTCTTACACAATGAATCATTTTACGACCAATCTACGACTTGCTCAACATGCGCCTTAGAAAACAACTAAATTAATGAACATGGTAGATAATGGCTTAAACTGCGGTTTTGTTTTTAAATTGGTGACGTACGTACTTCGCATTCGGAGTGAAGTAAGTTGCTTTTGGGCAATATTAGAAACTAAACACATTCTTGATCCCTGTATGGTTGAACCAAACAGGCCGTGAAAGGCTACAATTATACATAAACACCTTCTATTCTGTTATTATTGTTTTGAATAATAGTATACTATTTGTTAATACAGAAAGACATTCGATACATATTTGAACTCACCTAAAATAATATATATATATCGCGCACTGCTTACTGGCGGTTTGAGACCGTTACTTATATGTTATTTTATAGCCTAAGGGCTACCTCTCAATCTACATTTAAACCCCTAGTATAGACTTGAAAGAAAACGTAGTCTCTGTTTTTTGTATCAGTGTTGAGATAGTTCCTGTAGTGTACTACACGGGATAATTTGCAGTCAGTTATACGTTTAGCTTAACTTAAAATAATTTCTAACAAGGGAACTGTCAACCATTGCATGCCGAAACCTACCTTGACATTTCTCCCAGAGAAGCGATTTAATGTACCAAGGCCGTGCCTAAAAATTATTAGATAAATGAGACATCTTTTATATATATATATATATATATATATATATATATATATATATATATATATATGTTATAATTAAATGTTTAACATTGAGCAATGCAAGCTTAATATGGTATGATAAGAAAAATAAATACCTGGAACCCGGATCTCTGAGTCTGTACCTCAGTGTGATATCCATTGTAATGGATTTTCTTTGTAGCTCAATTTAAAATAAGATGATTATGTAAATTTTTAGTGCATGGAAGGTATGATTCCACATGTATTTAGCATTTTTTTGCAAATGCCCCAGGTTGTCTTTCGACATTCCTGGTGTTCTCTCCTCGCATGACGTATTTGTAACCCACATCTGAGGTTGGGGCGCCTGGAAGGCGGGGTTACGTTGCTCCGATGATATGATGGGTGATGATGATAATGGTGCGCCAGGAGAGCCCCTAATCCTAAGCTTAATCTAAGATGAATACGAATGATGATTGCGATGGCCATATGATTTTTGGGACCGTTAGGGCCTTAAAGTTTTCCTGACATTTATCTTACAGGTGAGGAAAAACCCCGATAAAAACCTCACCCAGAAAAACTGTCCCGATCGGGGATCGAACCCGGCCCGCTGCGTGACAAGGCAGCACGCTACCTAGAGACCACAGCGGTGGACATAATATCTGGTTATATAGAAAAAACATTAAATATATGACTAAAATTACAAACCTTGAGGTGAAGTATCCATATAGAATAAGAAGAATAGCTCACTGAACTTGAACACACAACGCTAATAACACAACTGGGATATAGACCAGATGAGTTCTTAACCATCGGCAACTTCCGATGTTTATATTGTCTTCATAAACATTAGAATTGTACCCTCCTTTGGAGAGAAGTTAAGAACCGTCGTATAAGAATTAGATTAAAATGAAAAAATATATGTATATTGATGAGGGTGAGTGAAAATAGTTTTTTACAGCTAGATTTCATTTCAAGCCCACTGTGCACCGGTCCCATACTGCCTGAAATTCCATGAGAAAAAAATTTTCTCCCATGGATACTCGAACCAGCGTAAGTTCCGCAGTTCTGCGCCTAGACTTCTTGCCTTAACTACTCGGCTACGGCGCGGGACTCTTGGTATTAATAATAAAGATGAAAAATTCATCCGAATGGGCATTATTCTCTTCGTATCAATGAAAGACAAAAATGGTTATTGTGAGTTTTCCGTAAGAGTTAAACATATGCTGTCGCGGACTTTTTTGTAGAGCTTTTTGAGATATTTAATTATGTGTACATTACTTTTGTGTATTTCTTATGGTTTAGGCAGCGTAAGCCATTTAAGAGTGGAAAGTGCTACTTTTTTCACGTTTTCTCCTACAAAGGGCGATTTTAAGGGTGTAGGATTTGAGTATCACAACTCTCTTATAGCCTATGTTCATCCCCGGAATCTCCTGAACATTTTGCAAAAAACCCATCACAATCGGATCATCAACGGTATGGACGCGCATAAAGTACGAAAAAACAAACAAACAAACATACAAACAAACAAACAAACATTAATTTTTATATATAAGATTGATTGCTACACGCCGAGGTTGATTCCAAGAAAACAGTACTGTTGTCACTACAGAGTTAGTTAATTTACAGTGATGCACTGAATATGACTTTCTGGTCATTTCAGAATTATATGAATCCTGGTAATTTTCGGTAAGTACTAAACATGATCAAGAACATTTTTAATTTAAAAAAAATATTTTCATGAAAACGTCTTCAATGCCTATATTCCTTCGGAGTTCGCTAAAAATAGAGATAGAGTTGAATTAATGATAAATATGTAGATAGATAGAGGAATAAAGAGAGGGACAGAGATAGAGAGAAAATGTAAATCCCAGTTTCCGTGAGAGCGGATAAATCGAGAACTGAAAGTTGACACAAAGAGGACAAAAGAGGTATGACAAACTACCTAGATTCTTCAAGTTTTCTCCCTGTCAGCATAATGTGCCAAATACAGCAGAATGAGGGTAAATTGGAACTTAGAAAACTTTACTTTCGCAAGTTTGTAAACGGTTTGAAAACTAGATGGACGTTAACGTTAATAAAAAATAAATTACTTTTTTTACACAGATAGGTGATCATTGAATTTTGAACTTTGTAAGTGATAATAGTTAATGTTACTTGGTATGAAAGTGATACATTTATGTTTAAATAAATCGATACTTGGAAAATTGTATGATTTCATGCAACACCAACAAGTAGTATTGTTGACTTGGAATCAGTACAGCACGCAATCAACTTGTGTACGTAAGGAGGATTTAAGTGTTACTAAGTTCTTTGAAACAGCACGAATATTCAGCCGGGCGAATGAATTAACAATAAACTTCTTCCTTTTGCTCTTTCATTTCTTTTAATAACACTTAAGAAATAAGATTTCTTTACGAACTCAATTTAAACACCTTTAGAACATTGTATGTTTACTACTATTGAATGATCTTATCATTTGTACAATAGTACTGTATTCATAACCGGAGAAATCGCCGTATCGTGGTGGTTAAGGCATTACGCTACAATACCGGAAGATTGGGACTTCGAATCCCGATAGAGTAAGGATCTTTAGACTGACCTAAACCTCCTGACAATATCATGATCCTAGGGTAGACTCAGCCTGCAAATTAAATGATTAAATGAGTATCAGACGCATATTCTTGTGATAAAGGGGACTTCATGCAGAACAGACAGTCCGGCTAACATATCGTCCCGACTATCCAAACAATTAGGGCACTTAACCGTCTATCGCCTCAAGGGCCTGCTAAGGCCTGTATTGGGGCCATTTACTATTTCTTTTTAACTGTACTCACAAAGACGTCTATTAGGGTCTAACAAGTCCAATGACATTATGGTCCACCATCGGAAACGGGATATATTACATCTAAGCTGATGACCTATAAATATGACTTCGGAATTGAATTGATTAACAGCGGAATATTAAAGATCTTAGCGAAGTCTATAGCAATGTTTATAAAAGTAAACATATATCCTAAGAAGTCACAAGTAACACTATGCAATAAAAAATATTTTTTTTTGTCTCAGAAAGAAAAATATGTGATTCTGATAGTATTGTTTCTCTTGAATCCTAATATGATATCGGTTTTTCTCTATCACGCAAGGTTTCCGAGAGACAGAAATTTATAATTTCAAACATTTTAATATTTTCTACTTTCGTAACTGCACAATATTTGAACATTCGGACTCACCCGGAAAGTAAGAAATTACGGTTTTCTGCTATATTTCGCCTATGGAGCATCCCTCTTGATGGTCCAACAATAATCGGCCAGCATATTAGGATTCCGTTTGCCTTGATATCTCTTTTTTATAGCTCAAATTCTCCTGATGAAAGTATTCCCCGTGTTCATCGCTCACTGTGCCAAGATTTTTCCGGGAAGAAATCTAGGTTTATTAAAAAAAATAATTATTTAAATCCATTAACTGAAATTGAAATAAAAAAAAACTGAGGATGATGCAGAAATTCCGAATACATATTTGAAAACAGGATAAAAAAACTGCATTAAGTACAACTATTGGTACTCATGAGACAAAATTCATGTTGATCAGTGTTATTGATTGATCTGGCAGTTTGTTCCCTTATAACAATTCTTTTTTTTCGCCTATTCAGTATCCAGTCTGCCTTTTGTGTAGTTATAGTAATTCACACATGTGAGTAAAAAAATATTTCAAAATGCCTCGACGTCCTTTGACTGACAAAGGAATTATGGATATATTTGATAATGAAATAGTTTCAGATTTTGAATTTGGTGATAGTGATGAGGAAGTGAATGACACAGAAGATGAAAATATTGTGCGTGAGCAAATTGACGAAGCGATTTTATTGTCTTTTGACTATGACAATGAGGATCATAATAATAGTGAAATTGAATATAACGTCGGTGCCAGATATGTTACAGCTAGTAGAAGAATTTTCACATCAAAGTCTCCTCGCCCTACAAGACGTGTAGCACAAAACATTGTAAAAGAACGAGAAGGAATAAGAAATGAAGGTAAAGTGAAAACCATTATAGAATCATTTGGAAAAATTATTACACCGAAAGTTATAAACATCATTATAAAACACACCAATGAAGAAGCAGCAAGAATAAATATACCAGCAACAAATATATATATATATATATATATATATATATAAAGTTTATAGTTTCTTACCTACATGGCACTAGAAGGTGGCAGACGCATGTGTATTTTCAGATCACTGGTCTACTATTTCTGGCAAATTCATATGAACTAACTAAAATAATTACAATTGATGATAGAAAACCCGAAATGAACGCAGGGAACAAGGTAAGTTTGCAGCAATAAGACAGGTGTTTGAAAAAAATGAACCAAACTTAGCCTATTTTTTTTTCGGCTGGGATTCATACTATAGTTGATGAAATGCTATCATTATTCCGTGGAAGGTATCCATTCAAAGTGCAGATATAAGAAAGAAAAATACAACAAAATTAGTAAAACAACAATAATTTGTGGCAATTGTCATAGGTGTACTTGTGGGTGGCATAGCAAGAAAACAGTGATTTGTTCAAAATGTGAACAGAGTTCTGAGGAGAGTGATGAGTGACACTTACATCATCATCATCATCATCCGGTATCATGGCAGCTGCCGCCGTCTTCCGGAAACCAAACGTCATTCCTCTCTATCCATCCATTAATCTTTCTCCATTCCTCTGATATTCATAGCTGCTTGTACCCCTTCTATCCAAGTTTTCTTCGGTCTTCCTCTCTTCCTTCTTTCCATTGGGATCCATTCCATAACAATTTTTGGCAATCTTTGCTCTAGCATTCGTTTGTCATGACTATACCACTGCAATCTTTCCTTTCTATGATTTCTATGATGTCTATGATGTCCGGCTCCTCTTGTACACTTACATACTACCTCAATTATTAGATTTGGGTATTTCCTGAAATTATTGTTTCTACAAGTGTCAATAATTAATTTGCACAAATGTTCTACTTTCATTAAGACACAGACTACTATATCAGCCTAAATATCTAATGTGATTATAGAAAACAAAATGTAAAACTAAGTTAAAATATTACGTAAATAAGCGTAACATTTTATAGCATTTAATTTAAAACAAATATGTTGAAATATGTTCAAAAAATGGTTTATATATATTGTTTAATGTGGTGGTCAAAAAATATAGGTTGGTATTGCTAGGGTTAAAAATATCAATAATTATTTATTTTACTGTAAGGTTTAATGCATACTCGAAATGAAAGTCCACAAAAACTCAAAAGCACTTTCAAACAAATAAATAAATAAAAAAATACCTTTATGTATATATATATATATATATATATATCCATAGTAATTCTGTCCGAAGGCAGGTCCTTCAATGCAATCATAGCATTTTCATGCTAAGCTTGCAGTTTTACTAGGGAATTCTGTAGGTGTGGTAACTTCCCGTTGCTTTCCACACCGGTGAAGGGTGATGGTGATGGTGATGATGATGATGATGATGATGATGGCCATATGATTTCGGGGACCGTTTCGGCCTTAAAGTTTTCCTGACATTTGTCTTACAGGTGAGGAAAAACCCTGATAAAAACCTCACCCAGAAAAACTACCCCAACCGGGGATCGAACCTGGGCCCGCTGCGTGACAAGGCAGCACGCTACCTCGAGGCCACAGCGGTGGACATATATATATATCCGTTTGTGGGTGTGTACTCATGAGTTCATTGGCACAGTTATTTCGTTGATTCTCTAAAGTAATTAATATTATGTGTTTTAACAATAGACATGTTAAACTTCAGAATTTTTTTCCATCATTACAGTAAAACCATTGATGATATGAAGTTCATATTAGGCTGTTTGATTGTTTTATTATGACATTCATATACTAGAATATTAAAAAAAACAGAAGTTCACTCTATAAAATCTCAAATTTTGGATGGAATGGCCCATATTTTAATTGTTTTAATTTCGCTTCAGGATTGAAGCGTCGTTAAATAAAACAATAATAACATATTTATTTATTTATTTACATACTTCAGTTTAATATTTTTCTTAAAATTTATTTTTCGAGTACTGTTCTTAGGCACATAAAATGATACAGATGAAAAAGTACTGGGAAGTGTAACATAACGTTTGCTCTGTTGAATTCTTAAGGGAATTTGCCGGAGACAGTGATCTGACTGTGGTCAGCATGGGTGGTGTTGGTCTTAACGAGCTCTAATATGGGAAGCTGCGTCAATCAGGACGAGATCCAGACTGACAGTGCAGAGAATCTCAAGCATCAACTACCAATCCCCTAATCGTGATAAACCAGTGAAGGAGTTAGGCCGGAGTGCAAATTGCTGCAGGACATTTAGCAGAATGGTCTCTGCTATTGCCGGGTCGATATCACACTCTACACCAGAGCACCCTTCATCACCAACTGAATGTCTGATTCTTTCAACTTATTTTATTCTCATACTTATAAATCTAGTGTTAGTTAGATGCAAGATAAACTGTTTGTCAATAGCCATTCTTCTCCAACTCCCAACACTGGAAGAGAAATTTTACAAAATTTCTCTGGCAGCATTTTACCGAACCTTTCTCAATTATTTTTTCATGGCAGGAATGGACTAAAAGACCTCTGACGTACCGCTGATATTACTACTTACTGCTGCTAAATAATGATATTAATAATAATAATAATAATAATAACAATTATTATTAGTATTATTATTATTACAATTGGAGATTACGGGTATTTGAGAATAAAGTACTTAGGAAAACTTTTGGACCAAAGAGAGATGAACAGACAGGTGAATGGAGAAGACTACATAACAATGAACTACATGGTCTTCATAGAAAGCCAGTTATAATAAGAACAGTTAAGTCTCATAGACTGCGATGGGCAGGACATGTGGCACGAGTGGGGATGAAAGACGTGCATTGAAGCTTCTTGTAGGAAAACCAGAGGGAAAACGCCCAGTTGGTAGACCAAGAATGAGGTGGGAGAATAATATTAATTACGATTTGAGGGAAATAGATGACACAGGGAATGATTGGAAAGCATTAGTTCAGGATAGGAATGTATGAAGAGCTTATGTCCACGCGGCCATGAACCTACGGGTTCGATAGTGCCAGTGAGAAAGTAAGTGAATAAGTATTGTTATTACATACAATTACTGCTGTTAATAATATTATTATTTTTATCAATAATACTTCTATTATTATTATTATTATTACTATTATTATTATTATTACTATTATTATTATTATTATTATTATTATTATTATTATTATTATTATTATTATTATTATTATTCAATTATTGATATTCACATAGAAACTTCTAAGTCTAAAAACAATTAATTAAAGAATGTAATTTTGTTTTATCGCCTACTGTAACATTTGTCTAACGAATAAAGCTAGGGACATATGTTTTTGTCATTTCTGTAACATTAATAAAATTGTTGAACAATTGAATGTGCAGTTTCGAAAGGGGCACATCTCTGAAAAGTAAAGATGTTAAGGAATTAAAAAATAAAGAGTATTTAATATTAAACAGCTGTACATACACCAACAGAACTTTATAGGTAGCATTCGAAGGTCAGAATGCAATATAATATGAAACAAAGAAAATATTTAAAACATTTTCGTATATAGTTTTGAATGGTTCATTTTGGAGATGTGGTCTTTTGAAAATGTATGTTTTTTTAAAATAAGAAATAATAAAAAAACACAATAACACAATAGAATACATAATATATTTAAAGAGAGCAACAAAATATGTATTCCTTGACAAATATTGGATGGCAATGATCAATTAAAAAACATACAATATTCTACAACAGTCAATCAGAAGTCCACGTCTGGTATTTCATCGGCCGCTGTGGTAGACCACTACAAATCAGTGATATACTGATGCAAGTTGGGTACATCCTTAGCACAAAACGGTGTCTATACGCAAATTAAAGTAAAGTGATCCCACAACAGGCCTCAGGAGGCCCTTGGGGTAGTAGGAGGTTAAGGCTCCCACTTTTTCTAGACAATCGGCACTTGATGTCAGCCGGGTTGTCAGCCCTGCGTGACGGCCGCCTTTACCCCAGAACAAGCGTCTGGTACTCATTTCCGTTAGAGGCTGAGTCGACCCCAGGGCCATAGTGCCGCCAGAGGGTTTGGGTCAGTTTAAAAATCCTGACCCCGACGGGACTTGAACCCTCGACCCTCCGGCTTGTAGCTGAGTGCCTTAACCACTACGCTACGGCGTGCCCCCATACGCAAATTAGAGAACATTATATTGAAAACTCGAAAATCAAAGATATATGTGACATGTGCCCTTTTCGAAATTGCCCATTCAATTTAGCTCGGTGTTTTATAGTAATGCGGATATAAGATCTCATACATTCCTGTCCCTTCTTTTATTCCTCATACGTCCCATATGTCCTGCAGCCAACGAGACTTAACTGTTCTAATTAGGCCTATATCTGGATTTATATAAAGATAATTAATCTCACTGTTAATTAGTTTTCTCCATTCACCTATCATGTGTCCCTCTTCATTTAAATATGTTTTCTCTAATCACTTATTTCTCAAATGCTTATAATATTTTCTACTTTCTAGGAGTAAGAGAGAATCTTTCGCATCCATATATATTACAAGACGCGGAGAATTAGAAAAAAAACTCATTACTGTCATTCACCGTAGAGGTGTAATGATAGCGACTGTTGCCTCAGACTCATCAGCCCCGGGTTAGGTACCTGGTCGGGACACATTTCCAGGGTAATATTTTTTCGGGGTTTTTCGTCACTTGAAAGAAGATGTAAAAACACGAATTCATCTAGCAAATGGAGCTTTTGCGCGGTTATACCCCATATGAAAAAATATTAACATATCTTTGAAGACAAAACTTAGGCTGTTCAACACCAACGTAAAATCAGTCCTCTATGGTTGCGAAACATGGAAAGTTACGGAAGCAACGAATGAAAAGTTGTAGACTTTTGCAAACAGATGTCTGAGGCGTAATTTAAATATAAGATGGCCAGAAATAATATCAAATGAAGAACTGTGGAGAAAAAAAAAACAATGAATCTCCAATATGTCACCAAATATAACAAAGAAAGTGAAATTGGATAGGACACACATCGAGAAAACCAGACGGAGCCATCAAGAAGACTGCACTAGATTGGAATTCGCAAGGAGTAAGAAAGAGGGGACGACCTAGGAACATTTGGAAGCGATCAGGCGAGAAGGAAGCAAAGAAAAGAAGGAAAATGTGGAAACAAATGAAATGGCAAGCTGGAAGCAGAGTACACTGGAGGAACTTTACCGCTGCCCTATGTTCCATTTAGGAATTACAGGAAATAAATAATAAAAATAATGACAAATGCCCGGAAATTTTAAGATACAAAGAATTACGAAACATCATCTGGCTATCATGATCATTAATATATTTGCCTTATTTAGTAGGCCTATAAATGAATGAGCGAAATGTGTGTCTTGTCTAAATTTTCGTACTGTCTCGATAGAGGCCCATGGATTGAGAAGTTCACTCGTTGAGGAAAGCCCTACATGTCTTCGTGTATACAAAAATATTGTATGTGATCAAGAGTTTAAAATTCTCTCCCAAATAATGAAGTCTCTCTAACACCCGGATGGCGTGGTACTACAAAGGGATTGGTTAATTATGGTAAAATGTGTGTGTGCGTAAGAGAGAGATGGAGGAAGACAGACAAATATTTATTAGTAAACTAGCTAATACCCGGCGTGCCCTGCTATACCTAAATAAATGATAATGTGTTTTTGCATTTACTTGAATAAGTAAAAGGAAAAATATATATACATTTATATCGTTATTATTTTTAGATACCCCGCGCTGATTACCCGGCGTTGCCAGGGAATCTATGCAACCCGATGTACTTGGAATAAATGAGCTGAAAGACAAAATTCGTTATTTTGAGTTATGCATAAAAGAATACCCGCCTTGCGCTGCTACGTCTAAAAATGTATTCCTTGGAAATTACGGTTTACGATGAAAAAATGAAATTATTGAAGAATTTTGAACTAGCTATGAAATTCGAATAGAGAGGGAAAAAAAACTTGAATTTAAATTGTGCAATACCTGAACCAAATTTAATTGACTGGCACATCAACCGAATTTTCTAGGCTGCGCGGATATAAGTTGTCAATATTTTCCTTTTCTGAATTCACTTCTATCAAATCATGGTTAATATTATTTTCCCACTTCATTCTTGGCCTACTACTGGGCAATTTTCCTCTGTCTTCCTACAAGAAGTTTACAAGTCCTTCTTTAATTCCCTATTCGTTATTTTGTTATTATTATATTTAAAGGCGCTCTATAACAGTTAAGATAATTTCAAATAAGATGAAGCACCAGCAAGTTTTGTTCAGTGGCCATTTTTTTCAGGATTCGGGTTCTTTACGTGCCGCAAATTTACGACAAGTATCGACGGCTTTAATACTTTTGGAAGGACCCATACCTAGAATTTTTAAGCCCCGAAAAATTATCTACCCTAGCCAGGTGTAAATCATATGTTCTGCCAATCGTAGTCTACGAGATGTCATGATGGATTACTACTTCCTCTTCTTCTTAAACATACTTTGTAGGATTTTCATCCTGTTTATTTCCAAAATCACTCCTCGGAGGAAGACGTGTTGGATGTGCATTCACTCTCTATCCATCTCTTGGCTGGTCTTCCTCTTGTTCTTCTCCCGTCCATTGGTCTATCTTCTTCAGCGGAGGAGTCCTTCGGTACGGTGTACCTGACGAAAGAGACAACTCTACACCTACTGCCTTGTCGATTGTCAAACGGGCGGACGGGGTTCGTTAGTCCTGCAAGACAACCCATCTAGGAGAGACAACTCAGAAATAAAACGGGGCAGGCTGAGCTCTGGAGCTGGGTGAAGGTAATCAGCCTAGGGAGGAAACCCCGAATAATAAACCCGCCATGAAAACGGGCTAGCAACTTACTTCAAGGTGTATCTCATACATTAATCGCAGTCCCAAGGATCAAGCCTCGATCAAAGATGGATTACTTAAATTCATATAATAATAATAATAATAATAATAATAATAATAATAATAATAATAATAATAATAATAATAATAATAATAATAATAATAATAATAATAATAATAATAATAATAATAATAATTTAACTTAATTTAACACAGGCTTTCTACTTTACAGCAGTTTGCCCTTGATTCCTGCTTTCAGAGATTCCTATCTTCCCATTGACCATCTTCCATACCCCTCTTCATCATGGAATCATATATTCCCTCATACCATGCTCTTCTACTTCTCCCCCTCTTCCTTCTGTCTGGTACCATCCAATCCAACACCTGTTTAGGCCACTGGTCTTCCGACATCCGTTGTACATGTCCATACCACTGTAGAGCTCTCTTTGTTATCCTATCGATAACAGTTTCTTGTGCATCCATTTCTTGTCTGATATATGTATTTCGAATATGTTGTAGCCTGGATATTCTCATACTTCTCCGTAATCCATCCATTTCTGTCGCCAAGATTCTTTTCTGCATCCTTTCATTTATTGTCCAGCTTTCTGATCCATATGTGAGTTTACTTTCTGTTATTGTCTGTATAATATATTTGTTTGTTTTTCTGGTCAAATTTCTATTCCATAAAATACCATTCAGGGATCTAGTCGCCTTCCTTGCACAATTTACTCTGTTAATAATATTTTTTCACAAGTACAAGATTTATCTATTATAGATCCAAGATATTTAAATTCTTCAATACATTTAATTATCATATTATTTATTTGTAGGTCTTCTGAATTTCCTCCGATTACCATATATTCTGTCTTAATATAATTTATCTTCAGTCCACCTACCTCAAATGCATCGACCAACTTACTGATCATATATTCTATATCTTCTTTATCTTGTCCCATTATAATCTGGTCATCAGTGAATAATAAATTGTGCAGTAAATGGTCATTAATGTTGATTCCCATTCCCCTACATGACTTATTCCATTTCATTAATACATCTTCTAAATATATCTTGAACAATGTTGGTGACATCCCGCATCCTTGGCTTAATCATTTTGCTATATAACATTCTGAGGATATTCTATTTCGAACCTTAATACTTGCTTTACAATCATACATTCTTTTTATAAAATGTACAAGAGATTTAGGTATTCCAAACTTCTCCATTGCCACCCAGAGCTTGTTGATGGGTATAGAATCATATGCCTTTTCCAGGTCTATAAATGCCATATACACTTCTTTTCCTTTAGCCAACCTTTTTTCTATAATCTGCCTAATCACAAATATATTATCAAGGCACGATTTACCTGCTGTGAAACCTGTTTGTTCTTCTGATATTTTATTTTGTATTAGTTCCTCCAATCTAATTTTAATAATTGTACTTAACATTCTACCAATTGCTGCCATAACACTGATCCCTATATAGTTTGCTGGATCTCCTTTATTCCCTTTATTTTTGTATATGGCACTAATATACGATAACTTCCACTCGTCTGGAATAGGATCTCCTATCACTTGGTTAAAAAGTCTAGTTAAAATTCTTATAATTCCTGAACCAACATATTTAATTGGTTTCATGGTTTTTCCTCCTGGACCAGCCGCTTTTCCATTTTTTGCTGTTCTCAACACGTTTCTTACCTCGTCTCCTGTTATAGGTTCTATTAAGTCACCCTTTCCATTATCCAGAGTAGCATAGTCTATAAATTCTCTTCTAGTTTCTGTTAAAAGCATTTTAAAATATTCCTGAAAAGTTTTCATTGGTACTAAATTAAAACTCTTTGTCATATTATCATTTCGCATGTTTGTAATTGTCCTCCATGCTTGGACTCACTTTGAATAGCCTACTGTATGCTCAATTACTCCATATATCCTATTCCATATTTCTTTTTTATGTTTCCTGACTTCTGCTTTAACCTTTCTTTTAAGTATGTTATAACTTTGATAATCTTCATCTTTGTTGGAACTTAAATATTTTTATATTCATTTTTCTTTTCTGTTATGATATCAAGTATTTCCTTATTCACCCAATGGTTTTTATGGTATTTATTATTTTATATGAAGTGCTTCTCTTGCTGCTTCATGTATATATTTTTCAAATGTTCATAAGTAACGACAGAGTTCCAATCTTCATCCAATTTTAATTTTTCGGTGAGGCGATGGGCATATAGATTTTTAATAATCTCATCTTGTAGCAAATGTAGATTATATCTACATTTTTCTAATTCGTTTTCTACTTATATATTTTGATCTTTATTTACTTTGTGCCTGTTTATAGGGCATACTATACTAGTTGACAGCATAAAATGACCCGTTCCACATTCGATTCACTCTAACATCTTGAACTATAATATTTCTCCGTTTCCTCACTATTAAATAATCAATTATCGATCTTAGACCTTTAGTGCGTTGTTCACGCATATATCTTTGGATCCCGATGTTTAAACATCGAATTCAAAATAATTAGGTCATTCACTTTGCATTATTCTTTTAAACGTTGTCCATTTTCATTCTCAATATCTTCTCCATATGGACCAACTATGTCACCTGTCCCCTTTCCAACTTTGCTATTCAAATCTCCCATAATTATTAATTCCTTCTTTTGAGAAATCTTTTCTACCAATCCAGTAAATTTTTCAAAGTAATGTTTCTTTATTACTTGTGATGCATCATTTGTTGGGGCATATGTACCTATTATTACTAATTCTTTCCCATACATTGTTATTTCCATAACTATAAATCTTTCATCTATTTCTTCTATTTGTTTTATTGAGGATTTCCATTTCTTCTTAATTAAAATGGGTACTCCTCCTTTAGCTCACTTCGATTTTTCAACCCCACTCCATACATGCATGTATTCACCAATCATTTCTTGACCTTTCCCTTTTCTTTTTGTTTGTGTCAGAACTGCTATATCCACCCCCTTCTTTGTAATCTCGTTAAGTACTTCATTATTCTTAGTATTCCAACCTTGTATGTTCCAAGTTGTCAAAATCATTGTCCTTTTTCTTAGCCAAAGTCTATGCCTATTGATCAGTCCGGATTTATCTCTCTTTGCAGGAAACGTAACAATTATTTTTTATGGAACGGGTTGTCAGCCCTTCGCCAACCCCCGAATTTGGGGGACCTAACCAGAGCCTAATTTGCCGGTTTTCGGGATTCCTATTGGGCCTTCTCGGCACCGTAGCGGTCACGGGGAAATTAGTCCCCACCGTACATTACCATAGGCTATTCCGTACTTCCCGTTGCCCACCCCTTGGGACGTGGACCACTGAGGTTGGATTTTGAGGGGCAATAATAATAATAATAATAATAATAATAATAATAATAATAATAATAATAATAATAATAATAATAATAATATTAATATTAATAATAATAATAATAATATTAATAATAATAATAATAATATTAATAACAATAATATTAATAATAATAATATTAGTAATAATAATAATAATAATAATATTAATAATAATAATAATAATAATAATAATAAAATAATTATAATAAGACAATTTTAATTTTATTTGAACAATAACATTCATGAAACATACTGACTTGCACTACTAAGCTTGTTTCCAGTGTACTATCATAAATCTGCAATTAATTTCAATGGCATAGTAGAGATCTTGATTAGTAGTTTTTACTCCGTAATTGGCCATTACTTTTTATAGCTTCGTTAAATTGTGCGTACTACTGTCAATAGCACGGCAATTGTAGGCTAAATGGAATCAGTTTCAGTTATGTTATCGATATTCAGAGTGAACCATGTACTACAATAACAACCTTATACGGCTCCATTATTTTTTTATAAACCGAGAAAGAGCGACCCAGGCGACGGATTGGAAGCAAGTCGTTGGCCAGTAAAGACATTTGTACACATATAAAAGAGAGAGAGAGAGAGAGAGAGAGAGAGAGAGAGAGAGAGGGGGAGAGAGAGAGAGAAAATGTCCTTTGATTATACACCTCTGACATAATACAGCCCTGGGAAGCTAGTACTTGACATTTGTGAGAAATCCATTATTATAAGTATCATAACGTTTAATTAAAGCGTAGAGATTTCACAACTTCAACTTCTTACAAAATATTCTATTACCTTTATAACACAATATATTGAAAATGGCGACCTTGTATCATCTTACATTTCTGGCATATTTTAAGAAAGTTGAATCCATAAATTCATAACAAGAATTAATGGATGTGAATTCAAACTTTCTTAAAATACGTATTTATTCAAACATTATAGAGTAAATGAACAATAGTTTCTAGTAGAAAATTATGCCTTAATGATTAGGAGAAACTTGGCCCCTATTTGAAGTTACTGTGGCTGAATTTTGATTTTGCGCTTTTATTACCCGTTTACAAAACAAGAACGATAATTGTACAAGAAAAAACGTAATTTGATATTTACTGGTTGGGAATTGCTATCAATCATAACGTAACTTCAAAATTCCAGAAAACTCATGTACCCAGTATTTGTGGTAAAGATCGAAATAAACTTAAATGAGTTTTGATAGTCAGATTTCTTCGCTGTACTGTTTCTTGATTTATTGTTATTTGTGGTAAAAAATCGGTATATTGTAATTGTTTGATTATTTCGTTGTCTTCTGAACGATACGATTGTTATCTGCATTTCAACATGGGCACCACACTATCCATAATGCAACTTATTTCGTAAGATAAGAGAGAGGCAATATGGAATGCACTATATTAGTTCAACGTTTATTAAATAATATGTTATATAAAATAGTTTGCCGTTGTACATTATAGAGAATTATGATACACGATCGTTTATTTTCAACAATCAATGAACTAACATAATATTTAAATAGTTCATTAGCTATTTATTCTCCGCAACTAACTAGTGTAAATATTTTAGGGAAAGAATCAATTTGATTACTCAAGCTTTTAATACCCGATTTGTTATCTGTATGGATAAAAGTTTTGAGACTAAAATAATCACATAATTTACTCCTATAACCTGCAATTCAAGTTCGAATTCTAGCGGTTCCTCCAGAAGGGGTATGATGGTGGGCCATACTGGGATTTTCCGGATTTTGCCCGGAGTTATCCCGTTTCCCGAATTTCATCCTACCAACATTCTCCATTTTCCCTTCCCTCCCCTTCGTGTTATTTAATTTCTCATTCATTCATTTCATACCACTCTTCATCTCATCCCATCTCATGTTGGGAAAAAATAGTTTGGTTGGTAATCCACAGGTGTTGGAAATATGCGATTGCAGTGATCAAGTCAGAGGGTGCATCCTCATGACTCCGAACCTGAAAATTAAAAAAGAGCAGAAAGGGCCAACGGCAAGGTTTTAGCCACCTTCTTGGCAACGGGCCCAACACAAAAATGGCGGTATAGGTCACGGGAGTAGAAATTGGTGTGTTTGACCTAGAAGGCCATCTACAACTTACATCGTAGAGTAAACGTTGATTCCACTCTCCCCATAATAGCGCCCTGGGGGTCCGTTTATAGGGCCCCAGCTGTGCTCACAACAGCAACAGGGCGCGTCCCCGGGCGGCGGATAGGGGAACGGTCGGTGGTTTGCTTGCACTCCTCCCGGCTAGGTCCAGACCGGACCCGCGGGCCATTTGTGAGGTCGTCAGGACTCGAGCGACCTGATGCACTACATAGCTCGTGCTGTGCCCACTTCAGCAACAAAACGCGTCCCCTCGGTGGCGTAGTGGGGAAAAGGTCGGTGGATCTGATAGTCAGTCCTCCCTTCCAAGTCCGATGGACTCGCGGACCATAAGTGGGGTCAACAGGAGACGAGCGCCCTGTTGTACTAAAGCTCAAATGCCCCGGCCTACAACGGGGGCAGCGACCGTCGTGGCGAGGCGGTGGGAGATTGTGGAGATCAGCAGCTCCCTTCTCTTGGTTTATCCCGAGGACCTTTGTGGGGGCACCATGGGCGATGAGCTCCCTGGATGCCTACATTGCTCAGTGGGCTGACTCACAGCAGCGGCACGACTAGGCTTAGTCTTGCGAACGGGCTGGTTGGGACAATACCGGGCGTAATGCTGGGAATTACCACCAGGTCGATAAACTCGGGAAAGGAGGAAGCGCGGCCTTTGGAGGAGGGACTTAGCGCCGACTCTGGAACCGAGTGACCCAAGGACAATCTGTGAGGTCGTCAGGAGTTGAGCGACCTGACGTACTATAGCTCAGGCTGGACCCACTTCAGCAACCAAACACGTCCCCAGCTGGTGCACTGGGAGAAAGATCGGTGGATCTGCTAGACAGTCCTCCCGGTTAAGTCCAAGGGACTCGTGAACCATTAGTGGGGTCGGCAGGAGTTGAGCGCCTTGTCGTACTATTTGCTCATCTGTTGGAGCTTGCGAGCTCCGTGCTGGCCCACAACAGCTGCAGAAGGCGTCCCTGGGGGCACACCAGGGCTCGGCTCGGACCAGTCCAGCGGGGAGCTACTGTACTGGTTCCTGGCTTGGCCTACGGGCCCGTCGACAAACTGTGGGGTCGCCAGGAGATGAGCACCTGGATGTACTAAAAGTCTCACACTGTTGGGCTTGTAGCCCTAGCCGGTCTCACAACGTCTGCAGGACACGTCCCTGGAGGCAGAACAGGGGAATGGTCGGTGGATCTGCGACAGCAGTCCTCCCGGCTAGGCTCATGGAGCCCGTGGACCAACTGTGGGGTCGTCAGGATTGAGTGACCTGATGTACTATGTAGCTCATCAATTGCCCAGAAGTGCAAACTCCAACACTCTCTCCCTGGAGTGTTGGTTAAAGGACCGAGAACTTGAACGTGGACGCGAGATTAGATTAGGGAGGACTAGAACTAGGACTTGGGAGTATGGTCATGACGACCGAGGTATCCCAAGGGGTGGATGGCAGGGCCTAGATGTCTCCCCATAATAGCGCAATAGAACTTTCAGGTCGCGGTGATCAGGGTAGCGTGCTCTCCCAGGCTGAATAAAGAACTAAAGAAAACTTCTATAACACACAAGTTTTGTTATCAAACTTAGAAGAAAACACATTGCGACAGCATTCCAATTATTTCGATCTATTGTTGTCAATATTACTGAAGAATTTTCAATCAATAACGCAAAGCGTAAAAATATATATTTGAAATATTTTACGCGTAGTGAAACCAAACCAGTGCGTTAAGGAACAATCAACCCCGGTACTATTCAAACAATTTAATCTTTATTCTTATCAATAACCATATAATTTATTTTTTAAAGTATCTATATCAGGTGATGAATATTCTTCGAACATTTCCGTGAAGTATTGATGGAATTCAAATACCTAGATTTCGGGAGTTATCAATTTTAGGAAAAAGGAAGAATCATTATTTTTACTAACTGTACTTTCCATTTCAAGTTTCAGCTTAACATCAACATATTACAATGATTTGGTGATTGGAGCAAGTAAATTAGTGTATACAGGGCGTCCCAATTATACCAATAAACTTTAGGAGCTGATAGATATCAATATTTTAAACACTGCTTGTTAAGGAAGGTTTTTCTCTGCGGTGCTTCGTTTAAGCGCTAGACGCGTTAATATCATTACTGCCTCCCACCCAGTTGCCGCCATACTCTGCCTAAAGTATTTTTAAAATGAATAACGAGAGCAAGGGCAGTTCATTATTGTAGAAGGCCCTCTTGATTTATTGTGTTATCATGATGGTGACATTGTTGCCAAATTAAAATAGAAAGTTCGTAAGTGTTCCATATTTTTGCATATTTTTTAAAAATATTTGTACACATATTGTGATAGATTTTTATATTTAATTCATAGTTAAAAATTTATAGATTATTATACATAATAATATATGTACTTTTATTAATCTCTAACTTATAAGAACTGTAAAACACATTCTTTTAAATGGAGTTTACCTTAACAATTATATGAAATATATAAAATTTTATAGAACATAATTACAAATAATCTTGCTGCCTGTTTCTTTTTAAGTTCAAATATTAGTAAAATATTTGTACCACCATGTTTAAGATAGATAAAATTTATATAAATATATATACTAGCTAATAACCGGCGTGCGCTGCTACGCCAAAATAAATGCAAATTAATGTGCCTTTATGTTTAGTTGAATAAGTAAAAGGAAAAATAATTTTAAAAATTATATTTTTAGATACCCCGTGCTGATTACCCGGCGTTGTCCTGGAATCTACTTATCTCGATCTTCTTGGCATAAATGAGCTAAAAGACAAAATTCGTTAGTGTGAGTTATCCGAAAAAGAATACACACCATCTGCTACTATGCTTGCACAGGAAACTACGTACTTGTCTCGATCTTCGCGGCATCAATGAAAGATAAAAATTGTTATTGTGCGTTATCCGTAAGAGATAAACATATGCTGTCGCGGACTTTTTTGTAGAGTTTTTTTTTGAGATATTAAATTATGTGTACATTAATTTTGTGTATTTGTTATGGTTTAAGCGGCGTAAGCCATTTAAGTGTCCAAAGAGCTACTTTTTTTCACGTTTTCCACTATAAAGGGCGATTTTTAAGGGTGTAGGAGTTGAGTATCACAACTCTCTTATAGTCTATGTTCTTCCCGGGAATCGCCTGAACATTTTGCAAAACGGCCCATCACAATCGGTTCAACGGTACGCCGCGCATAAAGTACGAACAAACAAACAAACCAAGAAACAAACATTAATTTTTATATATTAGATATATTTATGTTCTTAATATCATTTGGAATATGAATAACTGTGAAATCAGTGTGTTTAACATAACTTCTCTTAAAGGGAAAAATTAAATTTATGAATGAATTATTAAGACGATCGTTTTGCATAATTGTTGCTTGTTACATTCTAGGATTTTGTTATAGTCCATATTTCTCTGGCTAAATCGTTAGCAAGTCAAACTCCTCATTAATTTAGGCAACAGCGTAATATAAGGAATATTTTTTTGTACAGAGTAGATCTGCAAGTCGTCCGTCGAATAAATGTTGTTTGCAGTGTATTAGGTTGTCTGATGTGTCTTTTTGGAGATTGAAGAACCAATTAACCGAGCACTAAAACCTGTGAAACTGCAGCTTTACAATAGGACCAAGAATAACGTAAGATTAGCATTTCCTACAACTGATTTCTGATGCTCACGAAGGCAGAGTTGAACGTGAGACGTTTTTACTTTATGCAACTATAAGTCCAAGTCTATGGAGTCAAATGATTTTACTAAGAACAAGTAGTTTAGGAATGGTACATTTTCGATTACACTGAGCAACAAAAAATAAACTTTTTTTTTGTCTCAGAAAGGCAAATATGTGATTCTGATAGTATTTTGTCTCCTGAATTCAAAATTAATATGATATCGGTTTTTCTCCATCACGCAAGGTTTCCGAGAGACAAGCATTTATAATTTCAAACACTTTAATATTTTCTACATTTGTAACTACACAATATTCGAACATTCGGACTCACCTAGAAAGTAAGAAAATACGATTTTCTGCTATACTTCGCCTGTGGAGCATCCCTCTTGATGGTCCAACAATAATCGGCCAGCATATTAGGATTCCATTTGCCTTGATATGTCTTTTTCATAGCTGAAACCATTTGAGTTAGCTCATTTGGTTTTATTTTACAATGGACAAATGGACGAAAAAAACATTTATTAAAACAATAATTATTTGAATCCATTAATTGAAATTGAAATAAAAAAACTCTGGTGGGTGATGGAAAAATTCCAAATACATATTTCAGAACACGATAAAAAAACTGCATTAAGAACAACTATTGGTACTCATGAGACAAAAATCATGTTGACCAGTGTTATGAGATGCTTCGCATATGTCTTCATATACTTCAGTCACGTAAACAAGGTATGAAAAAAGAGAGAGCAGCATAGTAGTTAGATCAAGATGGTCGGAGAATAATTTGATTTGAGGAAGGCGAGTTATGCAGGGAATGACTGGAAAACTTTAGCATAGGATAGGATTGTTTGGAGAGCTTGGTCCGCTCGACTAATAATCTCCGGGCTCGAAAATGCAAATTTTTAATCCATCAGAACCCTTTTATCACGGTCCATTAGCAATCAACAAACACATTGTTTTGTTAATAGTCGCAGGAGAATAAAGCTTCATATGACATAAATAAAAAAAATTCAACCAACATGCCTAATATTATAATAATATTGTGAAAAGAAAAATTAATGTCCGATCCTGGAATCGAACTGCTGACCTCTTGTATTCCGCACAAGCGTGCTAGACCACTACACTATACGAGACATGGTACAAATGTTAACAATTCTTTCCACATATACAAATCTATAATTCTCGTTTCGTCTGCTGCCAGGTAGGTGTCACTACCATCACCAACGGCCGGCTTCGTTTAGAAGTATCTATATTTGAGAATTTTATACCACTACTTTTATAAGCAGTAAACGATTCAAGAGGTCAACGGTTCGATTCCTGGTACAGATATTAATTTTTCTTTTCACAATATCATTATAATATTATAATATGATCCATTATTGGAACTGTATTAAAATAACAGTATTGGAAAATGTCAAATAACTTGCCTAAACAATCTGTGAATGTTCTGATCCACCCTGTATTCATGGATGTGCTGACATAATTAGTCATTGAAAAAGTAAACCTATCCTTAGTTTTCTACGTATACTGGTAGCATGTTTTGAAACTAGCAGAGAGTAATAATGATGTGGAATCACAAGGCATGCACATGAAAAATAATACTACACTGTATTCTACTTGGTATTGGTTATATTTATAAAACAAACACATGTTGTAAAGATTTCCTTTCATCAGCGCGGGCAGCTTACTAACTCCACGCTTGGTTTCAACCTCCTACATCAAAGCGTTTTTTCGCTACAAAAATATTTGAAAAATCCATTTATTTGGAATTCTTGCCTTTCCTGGTATCCAATTGTTTTCTACACATAAATTTACGCGCCTGAAAATTCAGCTACAACGTATTCGAGTATTGCATATTTTCACATATAAAATATATAAAACTATTATTCTACCTGTTATATTATATGGATGCGGAAACATGGACTCTTACTTTAAGGGGGAACGGAGATTACGAGTATTTGAGACTAAAGTACTTAGGATTTTTTAAAACAAAGAGAGATGAACAGACAGGTGAATGGAGAAGAGTACATAACAATGAACATAGGAAGCCAGCTATAATAAGAACAGTTAAGTCTCGTTGACTGCGATGGGCAGGACATGTGACACGTATGGAGAATGAAAGACCTGCATAGAAGCTTCTTGTAGGAAAACCAGAGGGAAAACGCCCAGTTGGTAGACCAAAAATGATGTGGGAGAGTAACATTAACTATGATTTGAGGGAAGTAGATTATACAGGGAATGATTGGAAAGCATTAGCTCGGGATAGGGATGTATGGAGAGCTTATGTCAGCGCGGCCATGAACCTACGGGTTCAATAGTGCCAGTGTGTAAGTGAGTAAGTAACAATAATAATAATAATAATAATAATAATAATAATAATAATAATAATAATAATAATGTAACTGATAAATTATGTAATAATAGGCATATAGCTAATTATGATATAACATGTAGTATTACAGGCACGTAATGTAATGAAATACGCTGACCACATATTAAAAATAATAATACAATATAATGTAATATAACATTCTATTATATAGTGTTCTGCCCAAGAGCATGTCTTTCACTGCAAATCTAGCATTTTCATGCTATGCTTGCAACTTTACTAGGAATTTATAGGTGTGGTAGCTTCTCGTTGCTTTCCACAGCGAGTATGATAATGATGATGATGACCAGATAAAGTTCGGGGACCGTTTGGGCCTTAAAGCTTCCTGGCATTTGTCTTAGAAGTGAGGAGAACCCCCAAAAAACCTCACCCGGAAACTTGTCCCGACCGGGATTGAATCCGGGCCCGCTGCATGACAAGGCGGCACGCTACCTCGAGACCACAGCGGTGGATAATACTCGTATAATAAAATATAATTAAATAATAATAATAATAATAATAATAATAATAATATATAATAATAATAATAATAATATAAACAATAGAAGAAAATGGGCATGAAAAATGGGAGATAGAATGGATTTGCACGAAAAATCGTAAGATATGTAAGAATTATTTGCAGACGGTTCCGCAGAAATAATAATAATAATAATATTAATAATAATAATAATAATAATAATAATAATAATAATGATAATAATAATAATTTGGCACCCGCTAAAGTTAAAAAAAACTCTAATGCAAAGATTCTGTTCTCATTGAATGTCCCGGTTTTGGTTTTCTGGCGGAAAAGTATTTTGGTGTTTGTTTCCTTGTCTTCTGTTGTCCTGTGCTGTCATCGGCGGTGACCCTGACATACTACGAGTATTAGCAACAAAGTCACGAGGGCTGCAAATGTGCATCTGTCTCGCTGATCTGATTATTAAATTATATTATATTATTAACAGTAATATACCTCTATTTTGGTTTCAACCAATTAAGGAATAGGGTGCGTCCCTGGGTGGCAGTAAGACTAAGTAACGGTTGAATTGTGAGGTCGTTAGGATGTGAGCGATGTGGCAAACTAAAAGCTGTATTGTGGAGCCTAGCTAAGGGAACTGTGTAGATTACGGGAATGCGCTGACTCCTGGCTAAGTCTAAGGACTCGTGGACTACGTGTGAGTTCGCCAGCATTTAAGCTCCCTAATGTACTAGAACGCTCGTACTGTGGAGCCTGTTCTTCTGACAGGCTACGCACTGGACTCACTATAGCGGCAGGACACATGTTCCACTGACGGATAGAATGTATGATCGGTGGATCTGCTTGTTAGTTATTCCGTCCAAGTCCGATGGACTAGTGGTCTATTAGAGTGGTGGACAGGAGATGAGCGCCCTGTCGTATTATGTGGTTCTCTGTTGGACCGGGACACGGACGATGGAGCTGCATAGTTTCATGGCTCTGCGCTCACTTCGTCTCAGTTTAAGGATTCGTGGACCATCTGTCAGATGGTGAGTGTACTAAACAGCTCTAACTGTAGGCTATAGCATGTTCTGCTGGCAGGCTCATCGTCGATCACACGACGGCAGTAGGACACGTTCCCGGCTGGTATACAAGGCCTGTGGATAGGCGAAGTATTGACAGTGTTTAGCATCCTCCCAGCTAAGTCCGACGGACTCGCGGACCAACTGTTGGATCGCCAGGAGTTGAGCGTCCCGGCGTACTATTATCTCGACAAAGCGCCGAACAAAAGGCAGCCTTTAAATTTGGAAAGATGGTGACCTGAAAGTAAAATAGGGACACGTAAACAGCATTCCTGGGTGTATGCGCTATTAACTCGAAATACCCAAGGGGGACGGTGGAAGATATAAATATGCCCACTTCTTTAGATGACACACTCAGGTAATAAGTCCTGTAAAATGTAGAAGAGTAAATAACTAAATAAGAAAAAATCGCATTGCTTTCATTTTTCTTGCGTAATGTGGAGTTGGACCAACATAATAATTTATTTTATATTTGTTTTTAAGGGAATCTGAAGATATTGTTTTATGCATATATATATGTATGTGTTTTCCTTTGCAACGTATTAGTCCCTACCTTAAGTGTTATATTTTTCATCAATGACATGTTACTTAGGCATGTTACTTCGACCCTTTGCTTCCTAATAGCGATCTAATTCACTGATTAATTCGACGACAATGCAAGAATTGGTATAGTGTCTTGCCAATTTATTTTCCTGTGTTGCATAGTGCGTAATATGGGTGAGGACAGATTACTATTCTATGTAGCTCACATCACTACTAATGACCCGTTTTAAGACGAAAAGTGACGATTTCTGTCTCTTCAGTTGTTCTACAGTTTAACTCTGGGTTTCCGTCCCTCTTTTATCAAGGACTGCCCGACTCAAAACCAGTTAAAAAAGAAAAAAACTCATTAAGGGCACCCTGTACTAATTTCCTTGCAATTTGGGTTAAAAATTTGCAACATACAAACATAATTTTTTCAGTTTATTCTTAAGTTATGTACATGGAAATTATGTCACTATCTAAACAAGTCTTCCTGAACATAATGACGCTCTGGTGAACTTTCTAGACATACTTCTTCACGAGTAATTTAAAATACAAAAAATAAAAATAAAAAATCCAACTTCTTAAAAGTATTATAGAACTTTTTAAACTGCATATTCATGTCAAACAGTAGTCTTCTATCTTACATAGTTTCAGAGAAAAAAGTATGAAAAAATACTAGTTACGGGAAAATGCAAAAAAAAAAAAAAACTTAAACGAAAACAAAGATGTGCACATTAGCAAAACACAGCGACGACACTTTTAAAAATCAATATGGGGTTAAATATCCAAAATCGACAAAATAATATTATATATCGATAAAATAGACTTTCCTGGATTTTTTAAGCAAAAAGAAAAAAAATATTTTTAACCCAAATAAGTGCCCTCATGACATTTATTATTCAAATTATAGATTATTATTATTAATTATTATTTTTATTATTAATATTTACATTATTATTATCTTCATGCCCCCAACTCCTTTTAAAACAACGTTAAATTGAAAATATATTCCGATTGATTGAGGGTCTTTCCACTTTTCAGCGGTTGCACTTTTACCAGCCGGCTGCTGGCCCTTCACATCCACATGTGTTAATCACAGAGGTAGATGATCAACAACCAGTGTAGGGGCGACATGTGGTTAGCATGTCGAGTCCCCCAGCCGTTAGAGCTGGTTCCTCAACCTGGAGCCGCTACTTATTGTAGCTACCCAATTGCCTCACGATTCTGGGTGGGCACCGGTCCCATACTGGCCGAAATACCATGAGAAAATTTCTTCCCCCATGGAGACTCGAACCAGCGCAAGTCCCGTAGCTCTGCGCCAAGGCTTCCTACCTGAACCGCTCGGCTACGGCGTGGGAAAATATATAAAACTGTTATTCTTCCAGTTATATTATATGGATGCGAAACATGGGCTCTTACTTTAAGGGAGGATATCAGATTACGAGTGTTTGAGAATAATGTTCTTAGGAAAATTTTTGGACCAAAGAGAGATGAACAGACAGGTGAACGGAGAAGACTTACATAACAGTGAACTACAAGGTCTTTATAGGAAGCCAGATATAATAAGAACAGTTAAGTCTCGTAGACTGCGATGGGCAGGACTTCTTGCACAAATGGGGAATGAAAGACGTTCATGGAAGCTTCTTGTAGGAAAACCAAAGGGAATGGCCCAGTTGGTAAACCAAGAATGAGGTGGAAGAATAATATTACCCATATTTTGAGGGAAGTAGATTATACAGGGAATGATTGGAAAACATTGCTCAAGATAGGGATGCTTATGTCCGTGCGGCGAAGAACCAACGGGTTCGATAGTGCCAGTGAGTTAGTTATGCTTGTTAAGTGCTTCTGGTGAAACATTGTTTTAATCTATTCAATGTTTTATTATAATTGAAATTATAAACGCTTATATAAGTCGGACCAACGGATCTGCGCCCCTGTAGCGCTGGCATCGTTCTTCGAAAATTACACGTCAGTTCTCACACCATTCCACCGCGCTCCCGTCCCACTACGTCAAATAGAAGTCACTGTAACTGACCGAGTAGGGACGTTGCCAAACGTCCCCCGGTGTCAGGCTCTTGAATAATGTAAGGTTAATTATTACGTCTTCATATTTAATTTAAGTGGGTCTAATGACACTGATTGATTTCTACGATTAATGGATATAATTATAATAGTGGATATTTGTTGGTTAAATGGAAATTACGTGAAGGGAATTTACATATGTTGTTTTTAAAGATAAATGTTTCGTCATAAATATTTCTCCTTCACCTCATTGTCTTATTTGGTTAGATTTGGAACGTAATCTTGAAGTCCTAACAAAATTATAACATTTTAGGTATGAATACACAATCATGTGCCCTCCTTCTTTCTCATCCGGGCTAGGGACCGGCTATGGCGAAGTTACTACATGCTACGATTTTATTTACATATTATATAACATAATGATACTATACAGGAATTCTAATTTATGCGTATGAATTAAGCTAATGATAATAATTTACAATTTACATACTATATAACATAACATACTGATACTGAGTTGACAACGCTGGACCGTGGGTGCAAATAATATCCGGGAAGAAAGCTCAAAACTGTGAGTAATGGGAGAGGAGAAAGAGGGAGATAGAAAATAGAGACAGGCAAGAATGCAGGTAGGGAAATAATTTACCGAGGGAGAAACGGAATTAGTGTTTAGTTCGCATTTCTTACGGGCGCACAGATCTGTTGGTCCAACTTTTATATTAAAGTAGTCCACCGCTGTGGTCTCGAGGTAGTGTGCTGCCTTGTCACGCAGCGGGCCCGGGTTCGATCCTCGTTCGGGGCAGTTTTTCTGGGTGAGGTTTTTATCGGGGTTTTTCCTCACCTGTAGGACAAATATCAGGAAAATTTTAAGGCTCAAACGGTCCCCGAAATCATATGG
The DNA here is from genome assembly GCA_030220185.1 of Diploptera punctata. Lineage (NCBI taxonomy): Eukaryota > Metazoa > Arthropoda > Insecta > Blattodea > Blaberidae > Diploptera > Diploptera punctata. Next base: position 1,485,888 of record JASPKZ010001970.1, on the reverse strand, counting down.
CCATCATCATCCTTATCATTATCATCATCATCAGCATCTTTCACCGGTGTGGAAAGCAACGGGAAGCTACCACATCTACAATTCCCTAGTAAAGCTGCAAATCATAGCATGAAAATACTATGATTGCAGTGAAAGACCTGTCCTCGGGCAGAATTACTATGGATGGATGAATATTAAAGTATTTCAAACAGTTAATAATACATTCTAAACTATAAATATTAATCGACAAAAAGTAATAAATCATCTTCATTATTTCCTTTCGCTCCTAGTAGGATCATAGGGTCGTAATAAAATTTCTTCATTCAGTTTTAACATCCGCCAACCTCTTCACCTCCAACCAAGTCTTTAACCATTTCACGTATTTCTCCTTCAATAGTCCTCTTCCAGGTTATTGTTGGTCTTCCTCTCTTCTTTGAACCTCGAGGATTCCAGTCCAGTGCGCATCTTTCTATTGCAGTTTAAGGTTTACGCAAAGTATGTTCAATCCAATTCCACTTTCTTTCCTTTACTTCTTTCTCAAGTAATAACTCAGCCAATAAAAAAACATTAATGGGTTTATTAATGACAAAGATCTATAGATCATGTGTGGTCCGCGAGATTCTCAGTAATGTATGAAATGGTTCGCGGTCCAATTGTAGCACTGGATAGACAATCAAACAGCATTTTCTTGCTAATGTAGATTGAGAGGGATAACGTTAGGGAGTGTTTCACCTGATCTGTGTTGCCTGGTGGAAGGTGATAACAGGTGGCGAGAGCTAACAGCTATGTAATTGCCGGACAAAGGAAGGCGAACTCACTTGAAAGTAATCAATGTGTCCACAGATAAATTATCTGCGGTGTCCACAAAGGGCTTCACACTCACAAATTAAATCGATTCTCGAACATTGGATTTGTTTGCCACCAAAATTAAACTACCGGTTCCCGTGGTCTTTCTTGATTGAGATGTTACGCTTTACATGTATGTTCATGTTTACCAATACAAAATAGTAACATAATCCAATGAGAATCAACATATTTACGAGTACTGAACTTAACTCTTAAATATAATACACCAATGACTAATACTGTAAGCTTTATTCCAAAATATAGAAAAAAATCAATATTACAATTGAAGGGCTCGGCTGAAAACGTGGTAACGGACAAATTCTTGAAAATTGAGTTGTAGCATCCTCCTTCTTCTACTACAAGGTTTAGGCTATGCAGCCTGTTCCGGCGAAGTTAAAAGTGGAGTCCATCTTCTACGTGGTCGGCCAACATCTCTTGTTCCTCTGGGATTATAGAGGAAGGTTCTTTTTGGTATTCTTTCGTTGTTCATTCTCATTAAGTGTTCTGTCCAAATCTTATTATTTTCGCTGATTTTATCTTCAATTTTATATATATTTAATTCTTCTCGTATAGTTTCATTCCTTATTCTATCCGCTCTTGTGCATCCTTTCACATTACGTAAAAACAGCATTTCCGCAGTCTGTATCCTGCTTTTATCCTGATTTCATTATCCAATTTTCACTTCCATACAACAACAAAGGAACAGCCATTGTTTTATATAATTTAAGTTTCGTATCTTTCCTTGTTTTCCGACCTAATTTGTAGCATATAAACTGTAATATGTGACCGCCTGTCGCACCGTGGAAAAAAAAACAGGCCAACAAATGGCTTAAATTCTTGAACGGACTATAATGATTATGAGAATAGATACTAGAAACTGGAGACTAAATAATTATTGTGAGTCGAAGAATGTAGAATCGCATATAAGAAAAGTAGACAGTGATTTATTTTCTATTTTTGAGATGGAGCCATAAAAATTCATGGAAAGCTGGATTAATGTGAACATATTTTCGAACATTAAATATGAATCTGATACATATATTATGGATACACCGATGTTTGTCCGACATCGTTTATGTCGATTAGTAGAAAGTTACAATAGTCTAAATGTGACATCACTAAAGTTAGGACTAAATTATTTTAACAGCTATCGGAAGTAAGTTGTTAATGAGCTTTAGAGAATCCATTATGGAGAAGATCTTTATAGGCCTAGATGTTTGTTTTATGTTGGTATTCATATTTATATTAGAATATAGATAAAATCTCGTTGTTCACCATATACAAAACTACCAGAACAAACTGGAAAGCCCATCTTCAACGAATGTCGTCTCATAGAATTCCAAAAGCCATACTTCACCACTGCCCCAAGGCAAAAGATCGCTGGGACGTCCAAAAAAGCGCTGGATGGAAAATTCCTCTTTGAGACCGTAACAGGCCACATGGCCTAATACTTGCATGGATGATGAGATAAAACGTTGGCTTATGGAATTTGTTTATTATCTAAAATCATACCCGGCAAGTTGTTATTGTTTATAGAGCGTAATAGTTCTGGATGCTTGGCGGCTCCGTGGCTCAAGCGGTTAGACGCTCGCCTCTCATCGCTGGGGTCCCGAGATCGAGTCTCGGCCACTCCATGTGGGTTTCGTGGTGGACGAAACGGAGCTTGGGCAGGTTTTTTCGGAGTTTCTCCCGTTCCCCCTGCCACAATTTCATTCCACCATTTCTTCATTCTCATCCATTTCATTTCATTTCGTTCATCTGTACTTGTGATGGTGCATCAGGAGTGGTCGGCCGGCACCCTTGTCATTCACAAACCTCTATATATATGGCTCATCTCATTTCATCCCTCGACCCGACCCTGAGTTGGACACGAGTTGAGGATATTTAGTTTTGGATGTCCGATAAGTATTACTTGCATTTTACCTACATTTTAGTCCGAACTGTCTGGACCATGAAGATATATGTGAGGTGAGTATTTATTTTTATCAATGCATTAATGAATTGCATCAGGTGTAAAGTGTGTATCTATAAGTCGTCGGCGTAAAGATAGTGTTTGACATTTTGTAATATCTTGGTCACGTCATTAATACAGGGTTATTCGAAAGGTTGCACACGAATTTCAGGAGCTTATAGAGGGGTCGAAATACAACTTTTGATTAGAAACTTATGGTCTGGAAAGTAATCCAGGGCCAGTAAAAGCCTGGGAAAGTCGGAAACGGCGGGATTAAGCTTATTTTTCAGAGAGGCACCGGGTTCGATACATTACTTTATGAATTTATGAAGACACTCCGTCTGTTTTTCATACCGTTTAGTACAGTACAGTACTTGTGCACTCTTCTGTTCACATCCGATAGTCACCCGTGCGATCTGTATGTTGTTTCCACTTCAATACCGTATCTGCAGTGAATTGAAGAGGTCCACTACAGTATAACTTTAAAGATTTGTGATTTTTTGTAAAATAGAATACACGTTGTCAGAACATCGTGTTATTCATTTGATGTACGATAAAGCAAATGGTAATGCACGCGAACCTCAAGGCCTGTATAGCGTACAATATACGAACAGACATCAACCACATCCTGGAACGTTCCAAAACATTCACCACCGACTCGGGGAGACAGGTTTCTTGCGTTCATAGAATTATGTATGCCGGCCACGTACGATTCGAACAGTCGCTATGGAAAAGAAGTTCTTGCTCACGTGGAAGAACATGCCTGTATTCAATTTGGTGGTAGGTATTTTGAACACCTTGTGTTGTAAAACTAAATTGGTGAATACATTTACATTTACTTAAGTGTGTGCACAAAATAATTTCTTGTCTATCCAGACATTCCAGGGCTTTTACTGACCTAGGATTACTTTCCAGTTACTAATCAACAGTTGTATTTTGACTCCACTGTAAGCTCCTGAAATTTGTGCGAAACCTTTTGAATAAGCTTGTAAAAATGGAGAGGAGAAGAGACGAAGGGTTAGTACGTTGCCTTGAGATACTCCTTTCCTCATCAAGCGCCAGGAGGGAATACGATTATTATCAGAAACTGATTGGTGACTATTAGTGACGTAAGAACTAAACCAATCAAGGCAATTATTTTTTTCTGGTACATCCTTCTGGCCCAATATATTTTTTTCAGGTCGCTAACTACATTCTTAAAAAATCATGTTTTTTCCGATTGAGGGTCTTTCCACTTTTCAGCGGTTGCCCTTTTACCAGCCGGCTGCTGGCCCTTCGCATCCACATGTGTCAATCACAGAGGTAGATAATCAACAGCCAGTGTAGGGGTGACATGTGGTTAGCATGTCGAGTCCCCCAGCCGTTATAGCTGGTTCCTCAACCTGGAGCCGCTACTTATTGTAGCTACCCAATTGACTCACGATGCTGGGTGGGCACCGGTCCCATACTGGCCGAAATACCATGAGAAAAAATTTTCCCCCATGGAGACTCGAACCAGCGCAAGTCCCGTAGCTCTGCGCCAAGGCTTCCTACCTTAACCGCTCGGCTACGGCGCGGGACTTGTTTTTTCTCTTATTTTAATTAAAATATGTAGAAATCTGCGGTGCAATCCTCCATATTTCTTCGAAGTTTGAAAGTTTGAATAATAACTTAATGAAACTGTTTTGATTAGCTTTAAATACTTGTATCACATAGAATTTGAAGTTTATGGACCTAAGTATCATGTATAGGAGGGTATCTGTCAAGAGACTCTTAAGAAACAGCACTGAAAAATAACATTTTATGCCATATGGGAGATTTCAATGTCGAAGATTAATAGATTTTGTGTAATATCTTTAGATTTGAGCTTGTTGAAACATTTTATCTGTCTGTCCATTCCATTGAATCTATGTAGTTTCAACAGGTGTTTTTAACATCTATGGTTGGAATATTTTTGCGACTTCCTGGCACTTATAGCTCACATTATTATGTTAAAAATTCCTCTTACTGAATTTATCAAGATACCATTCATTTATATTGTAATTCTGGAACATAATATCAAACTACTCTTAACATTTCTTAGATTTAAGATTCACAAGAATACATAAAATCAATTTAATTAATTTACTGTTATCACTAGAAACATTTATTTCTAAAAAAAACTGATGTACTTCGGTTCAAAATTAGAATCAAGTTCTTGTTTTTTCCTAATAGTTATTATTTAAATAAATAAATATAAATATATATATATATATTCTAATTATAGTTTAAAATTTTTAGAAGATGCATTCTAAAGTAAGCTACACATAATGAAAAATCACAGTCTACAACTACACGTTGACTGAAACAGTTCTACTGTAAAGAGTCGTCAAGCGCAATGGAAAAATTCTTTCACAAACAATTTATTAGCATAACTAAATATTTTATTATACATCAGACATGGTTTTCAAAGTTTTTATTTTAATTACAATTGACATATTAATTTTCATTGTAGTTGATAAGTGAACTGAGTCGTGAGAATGATCTCAAATAAAGAGATCGAAACGTTGACGAATTCCTCAATAAACATAACGTTTTACTAGGATTACGAATTTATTATTATCAAATTAACTAAATCTGATATTGTCTGAATGTACTTTCAAATATTTTCTACAGGTGCGTCTCCAGTGGCACGAAGATGTCCAACATACAGTGTACTCTACCTCTATCAAAGTATTCAGGAACATTTATATGTGCCGTTGATGATGACGTGATAAATCTTTCGTTGTAATAAGTTTCGCACAGGTGCATTGTACACTTAGCCCTTTAGAAAATCAAATAGAAATCCAATGGTCAAAACAGGACAAACGTATTATTATTCAGTTCAGATATCCTGTGTTCTACGCTTTTATTTAAAATATATACTGAATAAAAACAATAATATTTAAATATTTTAATCACTAATTTCATTTTCAACAAATAACACTGGTCAACATGATTTTTGTCTCATGAGTACCAATAGTTGTACTTACTGCAGTTTTTTTTATCGTGTTTTCAAATATGTATTCGGAATTTCTCCAACGCCCACAGTTTTTTATTTCAATTTCAATTAATGGATTTAAATAATTATTGTTTAATAAACCTAGATTTCTTCCCAGATAATCTTGGCGCAGTGAGCGATGATCACGGGGAACAGTTTCATCAGGAGATTTCAGATTTGGAAAAGAGATATCAGGGCAAATGGAATCATAATATGCTGGCCGATTATTGTTGGACCATCAAGAGGGATGCTCCATAGGCGAAATATAGCCGAAAATCGTCATTTCTTACTTTCCAGGTGAGTCCGAATGTTCGAATATTGTGTAGTTACGAATGCAGTAAATATTAAAATGTTGAAATTATAAATTCCTCTCTCTCGGAAACCTTACGCGATGGAGAAAACCCAATATCACATTTGAATTCAGGAGAAAAAATAATATCAGAATCACATATTTTTCTTTCTGAGACAAAAAAAAAAAAAATTTGTTCCTCAGTGTAATAATCATGCATGAAAGAACTTTTGATCGGAGTCTGATATATAGAAAATTTTAAACGTTTTAAATTATAAACTTGTAAGCCGTGGATAGTGTAAAATTTTATGAAGAAAATTAAAGTAAACATTTAATCTATCAAATCTAAATAATAGAAGAAACATAATTCGGAATGAAAATGGGGATATGCTTGCAGATTCCAGGAGTATATTAAATAGATGGAAAAGTTACTATAATCAGCTATTTAATGTACATACAGAACCGGACATTGAGGAGGATAATTTACAGACAGCAGAAATGCTAGTCGCAGAGCCAAGTGCATTAGAGGTTGAAATGGCGATTGAAAAATTGAAGACGTATATAGCATCAGGTTCAGATGAGATCCCAGCAGAACTGATAAAATCAAGGGGAGAAAAATTGATAGACAAGATACGCTGGTTGCTTAGTATGATTTGGGAAAAAGAAGCTCTTCCAGATGAATGGAAGGAATCAATTATCGTACCAATTTATAAGAAAGGAGATGAAACTGCAACAACTACAGAGACATATTGATGACATTCTAGGAGTTCATCAATGTGCATTTAGAAGAAACAGGTCTACAACAGATCAGATTTTTAGTATAAGACAGATTTTAGAAAAGAAATGGGAATATAATGGTACTGTACATCAACTGTATGTAGACTTCAAAAAAGCATACGATTCAATTAAGAGGGAAAAATTATATAGTATCCTGTTGGAGTTCGGAATTCCTAAAAAATTAATTAGACGTATACGAATTTGTCTAAAAGGACAAAGAGTAGGGTGCGTGTAGGCAAACAGTTTTCGGACACTTTTGAAATCCAGAATGGTTTGAAACAAGGAGATGCACTATCTCCTCTACTGTTTAATTTTGTACTAGAACATGCCGTTAAATCTTTAGAGAATGAGGACGGCTTACAACTCAATGGTATTAATAAGCTGTTAGTTTATGCTGATGATGTAGTATTGTTGGCCGATAGCAAGGAGATACTAAAGGACAACACTCACACATTATTGAGTAACACTAATAAATTAGGACTGGAAGTAAATATCAATAAAACTAAATATATGGTCACACATAGAAATTCATTAAATTATGGAAATGGACAGCTAATGACAAATGAAGGAAATTTTGAGGAAGTGGCTGAATTCAAATACCTAGGAACAATAATCACAAATAGGAATGAGATGCACAAAGAAATTAAACATAGGTTCAATTCTGGAAATGCATGTTATTATGTATTTCAGAGACTCTTGATGTCCCAACTCCTTTCAAAAAACGTTAAACTAAACATATATAAAACTATTATTCTACCAGTTATATTATATAGGTGCGAAACATGGACTCTTACTTTAACCCATCAGCGAGGGCATTTAAGATAAGAAAGGAGATTACAAGTATTTGAGAATAAAGTACTTAGGAAAATGTTTGGACCAAAGAGAGATGAACAGACAGATGAATGGAGAAGACTAAATAACAATGAACTACTTGGTCTTTATGGGAAGCCAGATATAGTAAGAACAGTTGAGTCTCGTAGACTGCAATGGGCAGGACATGTTGCACGTATGGGGAATGAAAGACTTGCATGGAAGCTTCTTGTAGGAAAGACAGAGGGAAAACGCCCAGTTGGTAGACCAAGAATGAGGTGGGAGAACAACATTAACTATGATTTGAGGGAAGTAGATTATACAGGGAATGATTGGAAAGCATTAGCTCAGGATAGGGATGTATGGAGAGCTTATGTCCGTGCGGCCATGAACCTACGGGTTCGATAGTGCCAGTGAGTAAGTAAGTAAATATATTCTTACATTAAAAAAATAAACTAACATAATAAGCAATAAGTAGAAGAAAAGAATAGTTTCCACAACAAAAGAATATGGAAATTAATGTGACAATGCAATAAAATCTAGATATGCGGAATCAGCATACATTTTAACATCAGTTTTGAAGAATATATGCAGAACGTAAGCACACTTATGCTACATATATAAATGAGGAAAACCATTATATGGAAAATATAGAAAGTATTCTTTCTATAATGCGTAAAAAGAGAGGGAGAGAGACATAGTAAAATAAACTTATTGGAGTAGATGGAAATTTTAAAAGTAATCGATGCAATATGATTTCAAATGAGAACACATCTAATTAGAACAAACCTCCTTAAGAATTCTCAGAAGCAAGAGAGAGTCTCCTAACAAACCTGTGCTGAAGATGAAATTAGTTCCAAAGGCCTAAAAGTTAAAAGAAAGTTACCAGGTTGCGGGAGTCAGTCTTTACAGATATTAATTTTATAAGTTATAATTAAATTTCCTACATCTCTATTATTTTTCTTTAAATTCTGGTAATTGACATTTTTTAAGCATATAAACATTTTATATTTTAGCATATGTCAAGAGTGTCATGACCCCTACAATCATTAGGTGTAAAACATTTTAGAAAAGGAATTGAATAATATATTTAACAATATGAAAGTATCAATACTAATAAAATTCATATCAAATTCCGTTGAGGTGAATAGTCATGAGAAAAAACTTAAAATATGTACCTTTTTGGCAGGTGCCGTCGTCCTCAACTGTGTTAAAATATTATATTGGAGGCCTTTAAGAGGTTAACTTCCATCATCAGCAGAGTGTGTATCAGATACTAGTGGTTGTTAGTTAAGATGTTGTAGACTCGATGTGTCTTTAGTAGCAACTGACTTGTTTTTGACGATCTCATATAACGGGTTGTGCGACTGAGGTGCGTTCTCATTAAGAAGTAGGGTTTTGTTTATTTATTTATAATTTCGAGGTCTACAAATATATTGATCTTTGCTGGAACGTTTCCTTTGTGGACTATCGTTAGAGTGTTTTCTATTGTGTCCATTCTGTGACCTGCATTAATGATGTATTAACTTGAACTAATGATGGAAGTTAACTTCCGAAAGGTCTCCAGATAATATTTTAAATATAATATTTTAACAAAGTTGAGGACGACCGTACCTGCCAAAAGGTGCACATTTTAAGTTTTTATCTCATAATATGAAAGTACATATAGTAAGATCGATTTTAAGCATACAAAAATCAAATTTTTAAACTTTTTAACCTGAATGTGTTTTTAAACTTTTTTTAAGAAATCCGAAATCCAGCTGCAGTATATTACCTATTTATCCGACGAACAAACTCAATTTTATACTGAAGCCCATCCGATATCACTGAATCATGATAACGTAAGAGTTAAAATAATAAATGTTTTATATTATAATTTGTACGAATTGATTTGAAAGTAAAATCACCTGTTTGGATAGAGATAAACACACTATGCTCAACTCGAAGTGCACGTTACGCATATCACACGGTCAATAGTTCTGCAACTCCACGTCCGTAACAACTTCACGCATCAATCGTGATTTCGGTCGCCTCTTCCTCTATTGCTCGAAAACCATTAAAATATTGTTTTGTATGAAGCAGAAATTAATAGTCATACATTCTTATTTTCATATTTTACTCTCAAAAAAAAAAATTCAGTATCAACGCATGTTGATTGCAAGCGTTCTAATGGTAATATCATACAAGAGTAATGTTCATAATTTTTCGACGTTAAATTATTTTCTTTATTTTTCCAAAAATGTACATTTTAATGAAGGATCAAGTAGAAGTTGAAAGAAGGATTTAAGGAAAATCTCTTGTTAAGAGGAGTAGAAAGTTACTCTAATAAAACAATTATCCCTGATTACACTGGTCGACAAAAAATAACTTTTTTTTTCACAAGAATAAAAATATGAGATTTTAGAAGTATTTTTCATCCTGAATTTAAATATCATTTCAGTTTTTTTTTCCTATCAGGCAAGAGTTTTCTGTGATATTCATTTACATTTTTAATAAATTCCCTCTAACTCTTAACTCATTCTGACTTACCTAGAAAGTGGCAATAGTGATTTTCAGGCATATTTTGCATCTGGAATATCTCTCTTCTTGGTCCAACAGTAGTCAGCCAGCATATTAGAACTCCACTTGCCTTGGTACCTCTTTTCCATTGTGGAAATTTGCTGATGAAAACGCTCACCGTGCTCATCAGAGACAGCCCCAAGATATTCCGGAAATAAGTCCGGAAGAATAGAATGCTAAAACCAATTTTTAAAAAGTAGCTGTCACAAAAAACTGTGCCTGATGGAAAAATTCTGACAACATATTTGAATTCAATATGAAATTCACTAGATTCACTAATCAGATTTCTAGCGAAGAAAACCTTGTCGACCAGTGTTATGATTGTCAGACACCGTCAAAATATTTACTGTTAAATAAATATACATTTAGTTTTAGAAATGTGCCTGTATTTTTTAGATTTTTGGGACATTTAGTCGAAATTAATTTTAAAATAAAATTGACATGTGTACAATCACATACTATATTGTGATATTTAACTACAGATAGTCATTATGTATGTACATCCGCCCTAGCATATTGTCATTACAATTACTGTAGATATTTTGAATGTAGGATATACATGCACATTAGTTTTGACTATTTAACTCATGCCCCAAATGAGAGTCAATGACCAATCACATATCAATTATTTTTTATTTACAACCAATCACAGTCGTGTTTCGCCTAGAATTTATCAACTGAAGTTTACCACAATAAAGAAAGAACCTCCTTTTTAACATTCTGAATACGTCATAGCATTATTTTTCAGTGACTGACTCTCCAAGAAATACGGCTACCAGATTGTATATATAGTGCATGAATGTCAACACGTAGCGCATGCGGGAGTTAATATAAAAACATTTGTAGCAATTGATTATACCACCAAAAAAAAAAGAAACAACTGTTTGCACTTTCTTAAATGTATTTTCCCCAGGTAATAACATTCCAGAATAATATAATTGTCATAGGACATCAGATATGAATTATTAATATACAGTTTGATGTGTTTCATTTTTTCTCCACTAGAGTGCATTCTTACAATATTGCGTTCATTTGCCAATAAATATTATGATCTGGTTGTAGTGAAGAACAAAAGAAGCAGATGAAGCGTACCAATCGTTTTTCAATTGTTTTCAAACATCGCCGTTTACATTAAATATATAAATATTTTAAAATAACTATATTTAAATAATGATTTGTGAGTAAACAGCTTAATTTTATTCGTTAAATAGTCCTAACAAATGCCACTCTTGATTTCCAAATTATCTAGATAAATTCAGTCCTCACTTCGTGAGTCGTGAATTTATCGATAATTTGGAAATCACTCGTGGCATTACTTATGATAAATTATATATTTTTACTCATTGAAATACGGCTTTTGGATATGAATATTACTGGATCTGCTACCGGAGATCCATCATATAGTGGGTAACGTGTGTTGAAAATGTCATAGCACTACTTCAAGTAGTACTGAAGAATAGTTGAATGCAGGCTTTCACGGCCGGTAATCATAATGTTGAGTGATTCCGGGTTATGTGGCCGTGGTCCATGGAGAAATTCGAAGAAGAAGCACTAAAAACAGCTCCCAAGTCTCCAGAAAATTGGTTTCGCTATGTTGATGACACATTCGTAGTATGGAGACATGGCAGTGAAGAATTGGAACATTTCCTTCAACACCTTAACAGCAGACACAACAAAATACAGTTCACAATGGAAAAAGAAGATAATGGAAGACTTCCTTTCCTGGATGTTCAAATAATGACTGGCAATGGGGAAATTCAACATACAGTTTACAGAAAACCTACACACACAGACCGATATCTGCACAAAGACTCTAACCACCACCCAAGACAAAAGCGAGGTGTCATTAAGACACTGTTCGACAGAGCGACTAGTTATGCCAACCACAACACCTTAACAAGAACAACACCATCTGTTCAATTGTTTCCAGAAAAATGGCTACACATCCAAGGAAATAAGACAAACCATACATCCACGAAGACAGCACGTCAGAATGGATAACACACCCTCAACCAGCATAGCCTACTTACCATATGTACAAAGAGTCACAGATCGTATCGGAAAACTCCTACGAAAATACAACATAAAACAGTTTACAGACCTACAAGAAAAATAGAAGACTGCCTTCGCTCAGCTAAGGATCCTCGGCCACCTCTCTCCACTTGCGGCGTATATCGACTTCCTTGTTCGTGTGGCAAATCATATATAGGGACCACGAAACGAAGTATAGCCACCCGTTTATCAGAACATAAAAGAAACTGCAGACAAGGAGAAATGGATAAATCAGCTGTAGCAGAACATGCCATTATGAATGGACACCAGATTCTATTCGACGATACACAAGTTTTAGCCACAACTTCCTACTATTTCCCTAGATTATACCGAGAGGCTATAGAAATATACAAGCATAAGGGAAATATTAAAAGAAAAGAGGAAGGTATCAAACTGTCTAAGGCCTGGTTTCATACACTAGAAAATAAATGCATTAACACCAGTGACAACAAGGAGACGACCATTAGCCAATCAGCAAGAGCCACGCCCACCCACCCTGCACCCTCCACTAATACAACGTCCTCTACGTCCACAGCGCTCACTCTCAGTAGATCTTCCGACCAGGTACACGCCTAGAAGCACTCGCCACTGAAGATGCCCTCCGCAGTTGAGGGCGAAACGTCTGGTATCAACACCAACTATGGACCACGGCCACATAACCCGGAATCACTCAACATTAGTACTGAAGAATATTGTACTAATGGGATAATTTTCAGAAAATTCAGACTGATAGCTTTATGATATCTACAAAACACACACACACACACACACACACACACACACACACACATATATATATATATATATATATATATATATATATATAACTTACAATCGACATTTGTACCCTAATTATCGCAACATTGTTATGTGAGGTAATTATCATAAGTAATGCCACGAGTGATTTCCAAATTATCGATAAATTCACGACGCATGAAGTGAGGAGTGAATTTATCTATAGAATTTGGAAATTAAGAGTGGCATTTGATAGGACTATTTAACGAATAAAATTAAGCTGTTTACTCACAAATCATTATTTAACTATAGTTATTTTAAAATATTTATATATTTAATGTAAACGGCGATGTTTGAAAACAAATGAGAAACGATAGGTACGCTTCTACTGC